>UNPT01000272.1:0-71410 GCA_900536445.1 Hymenoscyphus occultus | reverse complement strand
CGTAACCTTACATCAAGCTTTGAAAGAACAGCTTGCGGGTTAAAAGGCACTAAGCCAGCTCCACGGAATCCAGCTTGGCCATTCTGAGCTGTTATAGAGGCTGAATAGGCTGCTTTAAAGGCGAGAAAGAACTCGACCTTTGTAATATAGTTAATATAAGCTTTAATAAAAGTCTCAATTTCTCGACCATATGCCCGTTTTAAGACACTAAAACACCCAACATCGAGTAGCTAGGTCAAATGAGAGGAATGAGGAGGTAAACAGAGAGTAATGATATTGTGTGCCTTGTAGTACTCTTGGAATTCGGCCGACTCGTAACTCTTATATCTATCAAGGACAAGTATTCGATATAGACCCTTTGCTCGAGTAGAAGTATACTTGTCGAAGTGCTTAAGCTATTCTAGACCTATCTCATTATTTGTCTATCTATTACTTGTAGGTTTAATAACCCAGTCGTGTAAGAGGCCGCCCTCAGTATACCAACTTATAAGATGATTCTTCCCTTGAACTACCAAAAACGGAGGGACACTCTAACCTTCGCTATTAACACAAACAATTGCTATCGCCCATTCCCGATTGCCTAGCTAAATTACCTTGCCTCTGCCACGTCGATCTGCGCGAGTTACAACCATTGCTAAGGAGATTATACCTATTATAAAGCCTGTCTTATTAAAGTTGTAGAGATCGGAGTCCACAATACCATATTTCGCCCGTATATTCTTAACCAGTCGATACTACGCGCTAATAAGCTCCGGATCTTCGCACAAGGCTCTTTAGAAGTCGTAAACGCGATTAAAACGCGTCTTTAACTCTGGTCGTCGTTAAATAAATCGATATGCCCAGTTCTTCCCGACGCGTAGTGCCCCTCGGGATTTGAGTAGGAGATTCGCTATATCTTCAACACTAGTTAGGCGGGGCGCAAATCCTCTCGAATCTAGATCAAGTATATATCGAACGATTGTGTCCTCCTCTAAGTCGTTCAATTTGTAACAATTAGCTTTAATTTCAGGGCGATAGGTTCGGCTAGCCATTCTATGTCGAAGTGTTGCTTCAGGGACCTTGTAGATCTCTGCTGCAGAGCGTTTGCTTAGCTTTTTAGACGTTCGAATAGCCTCGATAGCTAGAATGATTCGCGCTTCTTGGGTTTGAATTTCTATAATAAATGGTTGAAAAAACGCGTCTTGAAGTTTATAAGTAGTGGGGTGGGGAAAAGTGCGTCGCTCGGTGATATGCGTCGCTCGGTGGTAAACCACGTTAGTTGTAGTATGTTAGCAAATCGTTTATGCTTGGCAACTTTACTACGAGTTTTGCCTTCACTTTGATAGAAAGTGTGTTTCTTAAGCTTATCTGAATGTAAAACTTATACTTGTGATAGTCTGTTACGACGGCAGTGTTGTTTTCGGTGGTAAATACTCTATTAACAATCAAACGTTCGGATGAATGAGCTCAGAGGCTGCGATCATTCTTTGGCTCGGTTTGAGCTGAATGTTTTGTAATACATTCTATCGTGGCGAAATACAGCAGGTATCAAAAGTATCAACACCCTTGGTGTTCCCACAGGCCAATGATACGACGTCGGAGCATTTCAGCCTTCCTTGCTAAAAGGATTCCGATGGGAACCACAATGTCCTTTTATTGGTAATGATTCCCTGAAAATTGTCAGTGTGTCATATGACTGTTTTGGGACTTTAATCTTTTTGGAGAAGGAAGATATGGTACTGGGGACGAATAGATCTAAATAGACTCTCTTTCTCTGATCTTTTTGCTTGGATTACTGTTATGGCCTCATCATTTTCGTGAATATGTGGAAGTTCTCAGAGAATAATATTTCCACCTTAGATATCCTTGAAGAGCTTTTGCTGCTTCGTCGCAGGTCGCCCGCAATTCCCAGAGCGTTCTAGTTAAGATTCGCTATATTATCAAGCAGCGAAGGGACATGGATACTCAGATCTTAGTTACAACCTAATCACTTCTATATTGTACTGTAGGCTGAACGTCAACCTCAGAACCCAAGTAGCTTAGATTACGATATATTTGGTGGCGTGACTAGCTTGGTACTCATTTTGTGACCTTCATTCAACAATCACAAATTCATGGGGATAGGCTTCCAAAGCTGTCCAGTACTAGAGTTCAGGATTGACTGCGTCAGCTACCTGTATTCAACGATATCTTTGTAATCCTCAATCAAGCCTGCGGCGAAAACAATAATGAAGGAAAGTATTTAGGCCAAGAGTTCGACAGCAGAAGTCCTTTCGACAAATTGAGTTTGTTCGGATGACTCGATAACTGCTTACTCTATTTAGAAGTGAAGAGGCAACAAACAGCTTGCCCACAATTGCTTTAAAATCAACATCTACAATCTTTAAAATCAATCCTCTATCCTCTTGTTAACATGTCGGGGGTTACCATAGGGGTGATTTGGGTAACATTCTGAGGAACTTTCTCTTTGTTTCGCCTACTCTTATAGTAAACCTTTCCTAGGTTTTCCCTGGCGGGAGATTAGGGGTATGGCCAAACTGCTACAAACTCACATCAAGGCGTTTCTTGGACTTCTTCGCTGAAGAAAACATATATATAGTGAACCCAAAATACTGATTACCCGCTCTACATGAACTTCATTTTTGACCTGTTTGTAAGACCTGAAATGTGGATATGGATATTCAGCCTCCAACATTTTCAAGTTCACCTCCAGGTTCATCTTATCCCTCTTCCTCTTCCTATATATCCACAGACAAGCTCAAAATAGACTGAAAAAGAAAACTCAAAACAAGCCTTGACCTACTGTAGAAAAGTACCTAGTAGGTTAGTTAGAACTTCCTCTGTTCATACATACTATACTATCGAGTGAACTGATACAAACAGACTACAGTAGTTTATTCATACTACACAGTTTCTCTAAAAGACACGTTAACCACTGAATCACAGGACCCAAGTTAATAATTAATGATATGTATTAAATCTCTTCACTACGAAGGATGTGTTCGCGCTTCAACTGGGAGAACGGCTGAGATCTTTAGATTATCTTTTACTGTTAAACGTTTTTCTTGCTAGCGAAGGTCGGGGGAACGGAGTGAGATCTTCCGATTATCTGTTACTGTTGAAAATCTTTATTGCTAGCGAAGATATAGGGAAAATTTGGTTGAAGATTGTATAAAGCTCCTTAGACTTTGTAGAGCTCATGTCATTCTTGGGTGCCAAGATTCTCCTCTTCGCTCTCTCTCTTTACTGTATAGAAAAACTCGTATCTCTTGCAGGACATACTATCATACAAAAACCTTACCGTCAAAAATACCACAATCCTAAGCTCAGGACCGCACATCCACTTCATAATTTCTCTGCGCTGCGTCAGGAACAATTCCATTACATTACCAATCACTTGAAACCAGCAAGTACAAGCCCAACAACTTACATCCAGCCCAAGACACCACCTACCTATACACCATCAGAAAGCACATCATACAACACCAGCAAAAACAACGCCTTAAAACCACAGCACAACTTCTCACATCGTGCGAACGAGCATAGCACACCAAAAATCTCAATCCCAAATCTCAAATCTCAAATTTCAAATTTCAAATCATTAACTGTGCAGAAGCTCTTCGCACAATACTACATACACACATATATACATGCAGTCCTCACAATCCCATCACAATCAATCAATTTAGTAAGATTACGAAGGAAATACATTAGTACATTAGATATAAATCAAACCCGATTATTTGAATCTAGACCTCTCTCTACCCTACCTATCTCCTACCTCAGAAATATGGTAGCGAAAGTAACCATTCTATATCAACCTAAGGCTCAAGTCCCCAATCTCAAATCTCGCTTCGAAAAGGTACTGTATCCGCCCCTTAACGCCCCACCCCCCCCAAATCCCAAATCAACGAAATCACCAGCCATCCAAAAAGAAAAAAGAAAAGGCAATGTGACCATTCAAAAACGTCAGTCAGTCATCCACACCCACACCCACACCCACACAGAAAATCTCACGTTTCAAAAAAAACCGAAACGGTATGTACGGTCAATGGTACCGTAAGTACTGTAGCACATTCACACTCCCCGCATACGGCACAGCAAGCAGCACGATACAGAAACATCTACATTACCCCTATATTTGTGCAGCCTGGGGGAGTTTGGGAGAGAGAGGGGGCTGGCTAACAAGGGAAAAGGGAATCAGCCTTGTTTGTGTTACTCATTACATAGTTGCGGACTTTCGCCACTCGTCTTGTTGGGGATTATTTGGTGTGGGTGTGGGGGTGTTTGTATGTGTACATAAAAGTCTAGATTCATATCTTTGAAACGGTGAGAAGTGGCATGCTATTCGTTACCTACAATACAGTATATAGTACGTGAAGAACGAATTCCTAAGGGTTGTGGGACGTCAGGTATTGTGCAAGCTGGACGGGTGGTAGATATCTGGGATAAGTTGGATAATGTGGGTGTCGTATAATCCTCTTTGTTTTCTTATACAGCCATAGTCATGGTCGTGGTCATAGTACTCATACACCACCATCACACAATTTCGCGCGTCCACCAACCTACCTAGCCGTCCTTGCCGAGTAGCCGAAGAGTAATCTCACAGCAAGAAGAGGTGGCGAGTCCAACAGCCCCTATCTATCTTACAGTTGACATTGGAAATTTGACATAAATCGACCTACCTACCACTTCGCACCTCGTATATTCCGTCCCACCACATGGGACAAACGATCAGATATCGCGGAGAGGTCGCAGATCAAGCTTGTAGACACATCTCTCTCCTTATTCTGGTGCAAAAGCACAGCAAAGTAAGGCAAGCAGAAGACACCAAGCGAGAAGGAAGAGCAGAAAAAGAGACACGTACACCACGTCCAGTACGGTATTTGTAAACCGGTACTGCACCCGATGAAACGAAGGATCACGTAACGTGTGGTTTTCTCGCTTGGGGGTGGTATTGTATCATCACATACTCACAGAGAGTGGTCATCTAATCAACCAGTTTGAGTCCGGAAAATATAATTTGTATTCCTTTCTTGGTACTCGATCAATCACGGGACGGAGATTTGGCTGATGGGATTGATTACGTTGCTTGGGACGAAGGAGCGGATTTCTTGGCTGTGGGCGGGAGCGATTCGGACGCGATGGAGAGATTGGGAGCGGAAATAATGGGGTTAGATGAGGGGAGGGAAGCGATATTTTGCTTGCTATGGATACCTGTCTTTGCGGCTGGGAAGTTAATGGGATAGTGCTTACCTCATATTTGTGGATTTGGATGAAGACAGTTCCACGTATTATCCGCCGACTCGAGATAACGTTTAATCCTCAGAAGCAGATGATAAAGATTACGAAGCCAAAAAACCAAAAGGCACGCTTCCGATATGTCAGAATAACGATGAGGAAAAATCTTCGAATAGAGAGGAGAGAAACGCCACAATCGGGTGGGAGAGGCAGTCTTGATATTGAAAAAAGAATCTTGGAATGTGGATGGAAGTCAACTGGTTCAAGCGCATCGACCTCAAGACTCTTACGAGTACTTGCCCGGTGACAAAGAGGCTAAGTTCCGGACGGGCGATATAATTAGAACCCACGCTGTGTAAAGATGATGGTGTGATGGCGCAGAATGAATTCGGAATTGAGGTTACATTGTGACATGGATTCACATGCACACCACTCAATCATAAGCGGCTAGGGATAAATATAGCGAATCGTAATTTTTGTACCCTGGTAGATTCTACCAAGCTCGTGGCCTTGCCAGGTTTGAAAATGAAATGTGCGATCGTGCAAGTGCGATGATGAAATTGAGGCCGGAAGTATTTTGGTTCATGATCGCTGAAGCTCGGTTTACTGCTTGTGTACTTAACAAAATCGTGGTATTGAGGAAACGTGTTCTCAACCAACATGCGAACTTTCTTGATATATGCCTGGAAGCCTAAAGTCATGTGTACGTTATCTCCAACTGATATTGCGGGGTCTGAATGTAACCCAATCGCCCATCAAGGGGAAAGAAAACAAAGACAACTGTTCGTACTGTACAACAAAACGTGAGCCAAAACGGACAACCTTGAGGCTCTGATTGAGTTCTGACACAGCCCCTGATTGGAGTTACTGATAAATTCATTGGGGGCAGAAAGGTTATTCGAGTCGGGGTACTTCGCCAGCATATCTACTTGGTTGGTTGGTTGGTGTTTAAGCGGGGCAACTTTTGAAGGAGTCGAGGCGCAGACCTTTTTAGTGGGCTGGATGACAACATTTCGGAATTTTTTCTCTTCCCTCGGGCCATTGCGTTACAACTGACAAGTTATTTGGCC
Source organism: Hymenoscyphus occultus (assembly GCA_900536445.1). Classification (NCBI taxonomy): domain Eukaryota; kingdom Fungi; phylum Ascomycota; class Leotiomycetes; order Helotiales; family Helotiaceae; genus Hymenoscyphus; species Hymenoscyphus occultus. Next base: position 65,120 of record UNPT01000272.1, on the reverse strand, counting down.
GAACTTCCGAAGATGACGGTGAAATCTGGAGCCGATCGATGTGTTTTCTTTCACAACAATGCCATTTTTGGCGGCGGAAGGGATTCTGGATGACGGTGGCACCATCGTAAGCGCCATGACGATAAGACATTTGTTAAGCCTTTGGATATTTTGAACTGATGGGCCATCAACGAGCACAATGCATAGAGGCTGTGATGTGATTCTTTTGCCTGTGTAGATCTTGGATTCAGTGGATTCAGTGGAGGCTCTGTAACTACTGTTGATCCGGAGTTTTCGATGGTGTGTCAGTAAGAGTCTGAGCTCCAGTATGGCAATACGGTTGATGATCTCCAAGAAGGATCACATCCGGTATTTTTCCGTGATGGGGGAGATGAGGCTCTCACTCGTTGTGTCTTCGATAATGTGGTCAGCTTGATCTAAATCATCAAAACGCCATTGATACTGTTGAGATGAAGGAAGTGGAGAGAAAGGTTGGAAGTTGATCATGAATACTTAGATACTATGCTGGAACTGTAGCGAGGGGAGCTCGTTAAACACAATAGATTTGTTGATACGATGTATTGTAGATAACAATTACTCGTAACGGAACCTGATAGGAAGATCATCATACGCCGTACATCTTGAAATGGTTTGCTAGCCGTAATGGCCAGTCTTTGCCGCATCGCATCGCTACGGTACGAGTTCAGTTCGATGTTGTACCTCGTACAGAGCAGGCACAGCTTACCGGTACTCACGTTCTCGAGTACGAGTATCTCCGGATTACAGTTGACGGGCAAGCGCCAACCAATCGCCGGCTTAAAATCTGACCTGCATCCAACCCTCGTCCTCACCCCGGACTGGCCCTGTTCAGGCCGCGAGGGTCGTTGGAGTCAAATTTTCAAGGCCTCTCTTTCTCCCCTCAGCGGGAGATCCACGAACGCTGAAGGAAATCAGGCACAGACGTTAGAGCGGTTGCTTTCCTTATAGGGATGGGGCTCATAGGGCATCAAAGTACGTACGGAGCAGACTACCGTATCGTAAAAACTTGATGATCCCAACCAACCAAACCAACTACAACTTCAACTTCGCCTTGCAGTCGTGATCATGGTTTCCTGATCGTTGTCACGGCTCATCAATCGTGATCTCTGCTGCCGATTTTGGGGTGCGCAACCTGAAGGCCAGCCCCAGTCTGGCCTGGGAATGGATGGGAATTGGTTGGAGGCGGTGCTGGGTATTTTGGTGCATCAGCCAGGGCTCGAGCCAGGGGGAGGTCCTGGTTGTGAGTAAGCGAAGGAAATCAACCACACCACGAATCCTACTGCTGGGCACTACACCTACCTACAGTACCACACCATTCACACAGTGCGTCTGCATGCTCTATGCTCGTTGCTACAGCGTCACTTTGCAGCAAATACGCTCAATTGGTCAAATTACTGTTGAAAAGCTGCAAGACAATTGCCTTTATCGGCAGTTTCCAGCGTTTTTGTGAGCCGCCCTACATTGCCTCAAGGAGTTTATGAGGATGAAGATAGTGAGATACATTCATCTTACCATCCTCATTCCAAGCTGTAAAGCTCTCCCTGCTCAAGGATTGCTATCCAACCCTTGAGCGGGCCTTTAGCGGGTCTCGAGCAATTCTCAAGGCTATTTTTTCTTGCCTGTCATTTTCTTCGGTGTGCTAGTGTAACCCACTTCAACTGTAAGTCCAACTATGCAGAGCACATACAGGGGCAGACAGACAGAAAGATTAGGTGACGATAGAGTGCCTGAGCCTATCGGCAGGTCAGGGTAGCTTGGATTCCTAGAAGCACTGTTCTTTTATTGTCCCATTTTGTGTCCATTTTCTGCTGAGAGCTCAGAGCTGCGCAGTCGAGCTCCCCTGTAAGTCCTACATGTCGGTTACCTCATATTATGTACCGCGCCTCGTTTCCCCTGCCCCATATATCACCTCCCCTTGTCCCACCCCCAAATCCATCGTACCAACTGCGTCCCGCTGAGAGGGTTTACCACGTTTCTGCCTCGAGATCCTCCTTCAGCCCCCGGAAGAAGGTGGCAGTTGCGGGTGTTCCCTTGGCCTCTCCCCATCCCACTTGCATACTTGTACCGTTCCATCCCTTCCCTCTACGAACGGTCTTGCAGTCTCGTTTCAGACACATCCTTCCTACTTAAATTTGGTTATTGCTCCGCTTCCTCTAATTTCCTGACACGAGATTTGATCAAAAGGAATCACAATGACCTTATTATTACCTACTGCTCTCCCTCTGGTGGCTCGATCTAGCGAATGCACTACTGGTCAACAGTGTGATGGTTGTCAAGCGAGTGGGTGCTCAGATTCTGCAACTTCAACTATAGCATCGTCGACAAAGAGTGAGGAACCCGTAAGAACTATTATTACACTCAACACCATCCCTCAACCAACTGGCCCATCAGCATCAACTACCACAGTGATGAATTCAAGGATAAGAGCAGAAGCTATGTCTTCCACCGCCTCTCCTTCTCAAACGCCAAAAGCTACTCCTCCTCCAAATAATACACCAATCATTGTAGGCATTGTCTGTGGGATAGTGGGATGTTCGGTTATTTCAGTATTAATATGGTTTCTCTGGAGGAGGAAGATGCAAAAGAAAACAAGGATCACTTCGACAGCTTCGTCGTTTGGGGGTGGGAAAGACGGAAAAGACTTTGAACTGGCACGACAAAGCTCATTCTATGAAAATCGACACCTTCAGCCAGAGGATGGTCGAGGGGGTATGTCAATCATTCTTGGGCTCCAACGAATAATTTACTAATTACAATTCAGCATATACCCAAGCTCAGAGAGCAAGAAGCCTGAGCCAAGGTTCAAACAACCCTGGCTCGGCTATTGGCTCTCGATCAGCTACTCCAGTTCCTCCAGCGGAAACAGAGGAGAAACAAACAGTTCCTCTTCCAAAAGCCCAGTATCCAGCATATCACCCACTACCAGGTAGAAGTCCAGAAATACCAGCCTGGCGCAACGTAGAAACACCTTATACACCGGTGACACCAATGACGCCGATGCATCATTCATCACAACAAACAAGACATCCAGCTTATCATGTACATCAATTATCTCAACACCCAGCATTCAGAGCAGGAAACTCACCACCAAGACCTGCACCTCCCACATGGGCACATCCAGCTTTCCGTCCGGAAGGCACAGCTCACCAATTAGACTCCACACCAATCATCCCTCAAAACGAACTTGACGGGTTTTCGTTCGTTCCTCGAAGTCCTCGAATCGAAAGCTTGAGAAATGAGAGTTTCGGCGCATCGCAGCCTGAACCTTTAAGGCTTAAGCATTCATCTACAGAACTGCCAGCAGCCGATGTTCCCCGTTCATTCTCAAACTCAAATACACACTCCGAACCCAACATGAAATCCCGCTACGAAACACGTTCAGAACCATGTTCTCAAGCCTCCTCGCCCGCCACGCCATTCCCGCAAATCAGGAACGCACGAAGTCACAACGTGCTATCAAGAGACAACTCCGCCAAAACAGGAATCTCAACATACACCATTCCAGTCGGACTAGGCGTCATCGATGGCTCCCCAACCATAGGAGTAAACCCATTCTCCCTTCCCCTCCAAGGCCGAGAAATCACCTCCGCCCCCAAGGAGGAGTCCAAGATCAAGAAAGAAGAGAAGAAACGCTCAAATTCTCCACCTCCGGTACTCAAGTCCAACATGAACGATCGCGATGACCACGTTCTATCCTGGGATTCTTACGGCGCAGGTCAGTTATCAGGTATCGGCCCCTCCAGCTCCACTGGTTCGGAGAGATCGCGAAGACAGAGGGAGATTGAACAGGGAATCATTGCACGGGATCGCGAGGGAAGGGCGGCTATCAAGGAAGGCAAGAAGGGAGGGGGAAAAGCGTGGATGAGCCAGGAGCGAGGGAGTTATGGGGAGATTCCTGAGACGCCTCTGAGTACTTATACCGAGAGTTGGATGGAGCGAGAAAGTTGGGCTTTGAGATGATGCTTTGTGTCTCTCGTTTGTGGTTGCGCGTACAACTTGAGCCACTTGTTTTGCGATACCCGGATTGTGGAAGGAGGAGTAATGGCCCGCGCGATACTGTCATATGATGGGTACTTTGATACCTCGACGCATTGGACTTACTGGAATACCGATATTAGCTACCGTGGAGGAACACCTCGCCGCGTTTTAATGTAGAATATAAATACCGACACCGACTACAATATTGTACATCACTGTACACTCGCTACAACACACATCATACCTACCATTAAAAAGGTCGATCAACACACACTCGTTACATATTAGAATCAATTCAGCACCACATACACTCATTAAAAGCAACTTCCGCCTCTCTCGTCACTTTTGGATGTTGGGGAAGTGAAGCTGTGTGCATATGAACAGGCGTTTTGGCAGCATTGAAATAGGGGTTTTCGGAATGGGATTGGGATTGGGAAGGAACTTGGGCGTTTAAACGTTAACGTAGGATCTAAATTCTTGGTTTCTTGATTGGATATGGTGGTGTGATGAGGATAAAGATAAGGTAAAGGAGATAAGAGTGATGAATAAAACCCCAATAAATATCAATATAAATTAAAGACACACAAATATCTTAAGTTCTTCTGCGTAGAGTGATTACTTGAAGTAGCAGATAGAGGTAGTGTTCATTACACTGTCCTCTATTCCTCTAACTGTATCGCCAACCAAGCTGAACCAACCGTACAAGGACCTTTCTTCAAAGAACCTATCGCTCTCTTCAGCTCATCTACAAAAAGTCCCCAAACTTTTAACTTTGTCAGCCCTAGGAGTTGACACTGGAAGTTCATGATCTCGAGTGAGCAGATACAAGGTCAAACCCCCCGTCACTCTTCAGGTAGACACGTTCTAAACCCCGGTCAATTTAGGATCTCCCTTCTCAATTAACCCATCCACATATCCTTACTCGATACAAGAAAGAGCATAAGATTCAGTATCTGAATTTTCATCGTTCTATGAAAGCTTTACTGTCGAATCTTGTTCTGTTGTCGAAAATACCTTTACCATACGTATCCTTATGATGATATCAACGTATATGGTTTTTGATGTAGATAGCGATTGGATTTTTGCCGCGGATATATACTCATAGAATTCATCGGATGTTAACCTAAAGCGTTCTCCTGTGTCAGGATTTATCAAATCCATACAGCTAGGAACACTAGCAATGACTCGGGTTCGGATAAACGTTGGCAATGATCTCATGGTCTTCTGCTTAAAGGTAGATTTGTTGCCTTTCTTTCCTTTGGTGTTTCTTCAGGGCCTTCTGATTTGCCTTTTCCAGATCTTCCCTCAATTGCTCGTTATGTTGCGTCAGTTTCTCGTCCCATTCTCCTCGATGGGTCTCCTCTTGAGAATATTACTTGATTTTTGGTGTTTCGTTGGGCTATGGAAGTGAGATGTGAGATTGGTGTTTTATGCTTGGGTGGGATGGAGATGGTGAAGGGGAAGGTTAAGGAGCTTGTGAGGTGTACCCATGAAGGAGCTTGGGGGGCTGAGGGTTTGTTGTCGGGATTTAGGGAGTGGAATGGTGGGAGTGATAGGAAGGGTGTTGGGGGAATAGAGCAGAAGGGAGAGGAGATTGTACGTTTGTGAGTTTCACAAACGTTTCGGATAGGGAATAGAAGGTTGTAGATAGTTCTTATATACACTAAGAAACACCTAGAAGGTAACTGATACATGACGTAGTTGTGTCGAGAAGAAGCAAGGCATTCATTCTAACCACCTATTTACCCAACCAGAGCGGGGTGGTATGAGCTTTGAAATCTAAAAGCTGGAATACATAAAGTACGTACTCGACTTACCTACAGACTCGCAAGAAACCAAATTCAATCAACCACCCACAAAGATACTGTATGGTGTGTATAAATAACCCGTGCATAAACCACTTCATCACCAGAACAAAAGAAGAAATTCAGCAGGCCCTACAAACGTGGTTGGTAATCGGATGTATGCCAGGTATCTCAAGGTTCAGGTGTGAAGAGAACTGGTGGTGTTTATTCCACATCCCTTATATTACTACCTCACTTCGCTTCAACTAAAAGTTGTCAGCGTGAAAATGATTTGAATTTACTCTTTTCGAAAAACGATCTACTCTCGAATCCTCTCTATCTGTCAAAATCATTGCTTCGTTCACTCGTTTGAATTTTTGTTAGCTGTTTTCTGGGGAAGAGAGGCGGTGAATACGATGTCGTCAAAGAGCCCTAATTTGTTTTGTTTCTTAGGACGGGATGGTTGTTGGGTAGTAAGAGGGATGATGGTAAGGGCGTCTGCGATCTTGGTAAACGACTTGCACTTCTTCTGCTGTGAGAATAATACAACGTCTAGCCTAGCTTTTTATGTTCAGGTCTCGAACGAGGAGGGGCTGGTATTGGTTGAGATCTGTGGAGCTTTATCGTACGGGGGATGAGTGAGATTTACAGTTAGTAGGAGACTGTTTGATTAAAGCTTCTCATTGATTTTCCGTGAAAAGAGTGGTGCCCGCGATAGATTTTTGATTGAGAGGTATGGTATATTTTTTGTAGTGGAAGTCAGGATTGTAGAGATTTGTGAGAAATTTTATTGACTTGGTCTGGTTTGTTTATATGAATCGAGGTATACAAGTATATGATTATATTAAAATTGGTAGACGTATAGTATCTCGTAATTACGAGCGATGAAAGCCTTCAAGTAAATAAGTCATACTATATATACTCCCTGGGATCGACTTTATATACGTCGAAATTACTTGATGGAAGGAGGAACATGTTAATTCATGGCTACGTTTGGAAATGTTAAGTTCGTTGGTATATGTAGAACATTTATTGAACTCAGGTTTTATTTACAATACATAATATGTGTATATAGTATGAATAAGAGCAGGAAAGTAATAGCGGTAGAGAAGTGAAGCCTGAAGGACCGTGATGCCGAGTGTGATTTACGTATTTAATACATTTGACAGTGTGTTCTAGAGCTGGCAACTTGCAGAGGCAGTAAACAACTACAACTTGTCAACTACAATGACAAAGATGGGTGTTGTAGAGCTGGGCACAAATTTTTAGATTCATATATCTCTGGTGAATAGGGGTGATTCTTTACTTTGATCAAAGGGAAATAATTGGGTAGAGGAATATCAAAAGATCCGAATGATTGACCTTCACTGAAATAGCATTCAGTGTCGAGTATGTTCTTACTGGCGAAGATAAACTTTTGTTCGTGACCTCGTATCTCTCCTCCACCATTCAATATGAGAACAAAATCAGAACAGACCAAGAACGTGTCCTGTATCCGCAATGGTGTTAAGCATGTCTTTTTCGTCAAAGTTGACCGTAATAGCGTATCGTAGGCACCCATACCTATTAGGATCCCAAAACTTGAGGGAAAAGACAGGTTCTACATTCTCCGAATGTAGATATTACCATACGATCTATTTGTTTCTACTATGAGTTAGTCTATATCTCCCCTCATTCTCGAAGTACTTTTCTCAAAGAATATCGGTGGGTGAAGCTCACAAGTATGGGTATTGATACTTCATTCCTTTCCATGTTATTCTCTGGCTTAAGTTATATATCACTAGTTCAAAATAATTTCACGTACTCGCTTATCAGTCGTTGTGTCCCGCTAAAACCATACCGCTATCTTTTCCAAATTAAGTCCCTTATGTCCAGACTCCATTTTCCTGAAAAGCAAATACCCATAAATTACACTACGTAGGAACCTTTGGCAAATTATAAAAAGAGCAATCAAAAACTATGTATTGAAGGACGCATTAATTGATGGAATTAAACTTACCAAGTTTCGTCGTGGCTTTGCGAATATATACAATTTGCGCAGGAGTACCCTAGTCTCTGGGTATGGTTCTGTCACATACGAATTCATCAAGGACGCATTGCCCTCATTAACTTTGTCACTTGGCCATGTAATCTCTTCAAAAATTACATGCTGTATGGAAATCGACACTGCTCAAACTTTCGACAGCAAGTATTCGCTCAAGACAACCAAATTCGGATTTATTCGACGTATGCGAGAGCTATGTAGGGTGAACGAGCACAACTTAACTTGGTGTGAAAAAAAACTCAGAGAACTCTCTCCGTTGAGTGCGCAACCGCAACCGAAAGACGCCATTCGCGCAACGGAGGCCATAAAAAATAATTCGAGTTCTAAAAGAGAGAACACGACTGGACTGGTTCCCTGTGAGAGCAGTTGTCCATATATACCTACAACTTTGCTCCTACAGGGGTTCTAGACGGGTTAAATATTCCGTGCGGTGGAAAGATTCAACGAAAAGAGGTTCAAGTACCTTTCGTCAAGAATAAATATATGAACAAAAGTTTCCGAATAGTTACCACGAATTGCCAATGTGCCATAACTGAAGTTCTTCTGGCTTTTAGTAGAAGCAAGATAGGAGGAAGTATATACTCACCAGTCTCAGCGTCCGCTCCTATGGGTTGCCTGTCCATTCACCTGTACATCTAGTACCTGGCAAAGATGAGCTTCGCTTTAGACTTTCTGGGCATCAAAGCTTTGTTCAATGGTTATCTTCCATTCTCAAATTCGAGTTAGAAATTCGGTTTCTTGAATCTCATTCGTTGAGTATTGAAGCGAAGATCATACCTTCCAACAAATGTATCAATCTCGACCGTATTACTATATCAACCTTCTGAGCTGCCGAATCTGAGCCTTCTTCCGCCAATGATTTGAGAAGATTACTATGATCGGTCTCTCTGCAAATATTAGCAACCAATGCAGTATACACCATAAGATTGAGGTATACGGTTTGAGCACGAATGGTTTTAGTAAGCCGTGGAGTCACCCACGAAATTCACCTTCAACTATGTCCAGAAGCGGTATCTAGAGGGTTCTTGAGCCATTTGTTCCTATCTTTAGACGAAGGCGAGGTGGCTATCAACAAGATTTATAAAACCCGGCCACGAAGCGATCCAGAGTTACATGTTTTAACCTTCAAAGTTGTATTCAAAGCTGCCGTATTCATTTTCTCAAACCCTTTTACTAACGACTATTCTCGGGAGCACAATACGTGTCTAGGAATACTTCCCGTGGTTGTGGTGTTGTTTTTCTCATGCCGAAGCAAATTGGGACCTCTCATTAACTACTTAGGAACATGCAGATAAGTACTTGAAAACTTTGATTACCCTTCTAACAAAGCTGAAAAAAGAAACACTAGATGCTAAGATTAGATGGAAAGTAATATTCTCTGGAAGGCCTGGAAAAAGAGCACTTGGGAGATTGAACCAACCGAGTCCAAGGAAGGAAACAAAGGATCAGAGGATTGAGAGATAGGAGGACGAGCTAAGAATAGTTGGCAAAATAAGACTACATAAAGATCGGGAACTCGGTGGAGGAGGAAGCATTTCAGACAAGCTATGAAGCATGTTTCCCTAATGATGTGAGGGCGTTGTACCCCACAATTGAGTTTCGACCATCACGTCTTTCTCGTAATTGGCTTCTCCATTACCATAACCTAATGGGTTCATCGATTCCAATTCTCTAAAAGTATGGATCTCGCTTTAAAGCTCATACAAACTGGAGCTACCTCCACTGTATATTATGGGTAAGTTGAGGTCAACAAGTATCACGGCTTATTGTTCTCTTCCCTCTCTGAGAATTAATATGAAAAGAAGCTGAGAACTGTAAAACATTTATTGAACCGTGGATGATACTCGAGTAAACACACGGGAATGGTATTGAGAGAGGCAGGGAGGTACCTGCCACCTATCTACCCGTGCTACCTAGGTCGGGTCAGTCACGTGATAACATGAGGCATGCGCTAACCCCACTGCTTGTTTACTTTACAGTTCCGGCCCGCCAACTTCCATGTTCCTTTCCATCGCATCGCAACCATCAAACGATAACTTCGATAAGAAAACATCAAATCACGTCAAAAATCACTCAACATCGACCGAGCCAAACAAATACTATTCTCAATCAGTACACAAACACAACCACGATATCCCAAAGTCCATTAAGCAGCAATGGCACCAACTGCAGTCCAATTTAAGGAGGCGCGAACTCCAACACGTAGTCCCATCAAAACACAACGCGTCGCAAAGGGCCTGACCGAAAATCAAAAACGTGCAATCATTGAGAATCTACAACTCGAAGGTCAGAAAATCGATTTGTCGTCTGACTTGTCTGTTTACTAACATATCAACAGTCACTGAACGCGCCAGGAAGCTTCGCGCACAATATGCCTTGCAGGCGCAAACTATGCGAGCGCGCCTCGAAATACGAATCAATCGAATTCCCGTCGCAATGAGAAATATGAACATAGGAGAGCTGGCTGCGCAACATCTGGCCCTGAAGCAGAAGAGTATTGCAGGTTCGCCAGCAAAGAACCGTGTCGAGGATATCCGTGAAAAGACACGAGTTAGCCCATCACCACGCCCAAAGAAGCGCAAGAGGTATGGTTTACAATAATTCTTGCGCAATCAATGCTAACCTGTCCAGTGATGAAATGTCAATTGATAAGGAGAACCAAGAAAACCAGGAAATTGAATATCCAAAGAAGCGCGCTCGCGCACCTAACCCAGCAGGCCGTCCTATTTCCCGCGAAACGGTCCAGCCATCCCAAGTCCTCTCTCCAAGATCAGCCAACTCCCGATCATACCAACGTACACAAACTCGTAATGCAGCTCAATCGAAACCAGTCCCAAGCCGACCAGTTTCACCACTTAAGTCATCGGCGTCAGCAGCATCTGGAGGCGCAGCTGGAATTCTCACAAATATGGTTGAGAAAGCAAAGGCCACTCGAGGAGCAGCAGCAGTTCGAAAGGCAACTGGACCAAAGAAGGCAGAGACCAAGAAAGCCGAAACCAAAAAGGCAGCTGAAGCAAAACAAGCTACTGGAACCATTAGAGGAAGAAAAACACCAGCACCTGCTGCAGTACCAGCTGCTCGTTCTACACGAGGCAGACCTCGTACTGTCAGTGATTCTAGTGATACTAGCAATGGCACTGTTGTACGCAAGCCTGTCGCAAAGAAGGAACCCGCCGCCAAGAGAACCGTTATGGGTACTATTAGAGGAATGGGAGCAGCCAAGAAGGCAGCAGCAGCGCCTGCACCGAAGGCGGGTGGTACAGCTACACGAGTTTTGCGAAAGAGGAATTGATTGATTGGCATTGCAGGTGATTGAATGTGGTTACTAATAATCTGGGAGGGTTGCTTCTTTGCTTTTTGGAGTTTGGAAATGCATTAAAGTTACATTTCCCATGGGGTATGGGGCGGAGTTTGGGATAGTACACCATAAAGGACTGGGTACTTTGGGGTTGTATGGGGTTTTAGAATATCGTCAATACCCATTTTTTCGTGTGGAAGTCAAGCAATTGGATTGATTGATTAGCATGACTGAGAATTCATCATAGAGTACTTCTCCAGCGTCACACCAAAGTTTCTCAAAGCTGCGCTAAGAACTATCACAATACCTAGGTAGTAGAGAGATCACCCTCCAACCTGGAATATCAGACCTCGGTGTTATTACCTACTGGTTAGGTATTTGATCCTAGTAGCCCTGTAATGATTCTGTTTCCAAGCTACACTCATGTAGATGGTGGAGCTGGTTATTGATTGTTGTGTGGGTGTTGATTTTCTGAAGATGGATTGTGGAACGTTCTTTTGTGGTCTGCTACTGTGAGTATATCTTGGTAATCATGGAGTGCTGTAGGAGTGTAGAGATGTGAGGCAAGTTAGGGTTGACGGGGATACCTCATGTGCTAATAGCATTTACTGTATGATCTTTGTCCCTGTCTTTCTTTGGGTCTGGTCTGGAACTTGTGGTTTGTTTTTTGGTATTATATTCTGGTTTTGTGTGTGAGTTTGGAATGTTTTGGTTATGTTGGGTGAAGAGTGAAGAGTGAAGAGTGAAGAGTGAAGAGTGAGGCGTGAGGTATGGGCAGTTTGGTTGAGTTGTATGGAAATGGAGGGGGAGATATGTTTGGTATGTTTGATAAATGATTCTTGTGCGATTTTACTCTATTGTAAGAAGTAATTCTGGAAAGTGTATCATAGAGAATAATATTTGATAGTATTCTCAGAAAGTATGTTCTTGCTTCGAAATATCCAAAAATGAGGCAACTTTCTTCTCGCTGGTGAACAAAAAAGAAGTTGAACTAAAACCATAGGAATTGCTGCAATGAACCTTCATATTCTGATCTATCACAAGTCGCCAGGAAACACACTTCGTTTTCTGTCCATGTAAAAGATGGAAAGCAAAAGAATCTGGGTACACTGGTATTTCATGCATTTCCACATTCGCTGGTCTACACGCCGAAAAAAGGGAGATCTCAATACCCAACTACCCTACCAACCACCCCACCTTCTCCCAAAACCTAACCACCCGCCCCCGTATCCTTCTTCTTCTTCTTATCCTCCACCAACTCAATATTATCCTCAGGAATCAGGGGATACTTCTCCAACAAAAACTCCTCAATCTCCTCACTAACATCACCCTGGACCACGATTTCCTCGCCGCCACTCGGCACCTTCGACACACTACTGCCCGTCGCAAACTTCTTGCCGAACTCCTTAGCCACCTTTTTATTCTCCAGCCCGAAGGCCTCGAGGCCCGAGACGGCCGTGACGTATTTCCGCTTGTTGCGCTCGATGCGTTTGATGGTGACCTTGGAGGCGGAAATGGTTTGTGCTTGTTTGGCTTCGAGCGCTTCGGCTTTGAGGGCTTTCTTGTGGGCGTCTTTTTCGGCGCGTTTGCGAGCGTCGACTGAGAGTGTGGAGGTTGCGGCTGCTAGGGCATCTTTATAACCTTTTAGAGAGGTTTAGATAATGGGTTGGAGAGGTAACGGACCTTCGGACCATAATCTCTCGTACATGTCCTCGTCTGTCTTCTCGAGCCATTCTTGACATTTCTTTACGGTACCGCCAAATTCACAGTACTACCCCCTCACATTTAGTATATATTAACTCCCACATATCTCCCTCTCAAATTCTCCAAATTGCGGGTGGTTTGGCATACCTCTGGTGGTAACGAGCATACTGCGCAAAACAAACAAGTTAGCCAGACTCGATGGCGGGGTCATTCCTTCGGTTGTGAAAGAGTAAAGTGAACGTACCTCCGCAATATGTGACAATTCTGGATTGGGGCTCTGTTGGCGCATCTGTAGCTGCGGTATCTGCCATCTTTACTTTGTGTTTTTGGGTTTGGTGGTTGGGTTTGGGAGAAAAGTTGGGATGTGTAGGTAGTTTGTATGAGGTCGATGGAGGGGAGTTGATGGCGGGGCAGAATGGCGCCGCCAAGGGGTTTGTGCAGGAAATGTTGCCCCTGGCTTGGCCAAGCGAGTGTTTACATACTGCAGGTGTACAGTCAAGTCGAATTCACTTGAGTTATCTCTCTTTACTCATCATTTGTATATGGATATGAACCAAAGAAGCTTTCAAGACTTCAAGAATTGATATGAGACCAAAGAAAAGGAGAGGAAAGTTGGTTTATCAAGTTCCGATACTTCAACCTTTCGACAAGCTGAGCGACTTATTTCAGTTTGTCCTTGCTTTCAACACTACTGTAAATTTGCAACTTATAAATTATACATGATAGGTAGGCAATGTAAGCTTCCTTTGCCCAACGTATCTCAGTGCTCTATGTATTCATTTTCTTTACTATTGGGGCATTTAAATTTCGTGAATAGAATGTACATATTTGTTGTAACGAACTGCGGTGCGGTTTTCATGACAGCAACTCGACACCCCTTGAGTTATACTCTCAAGTCAAGGAGTTATTTCAGTTGTACTGTAAAGAGCAGTGGGCAAAGCTAGGAATGAATAGAAAATAAGAAGTATGGCGGTAAAAATGTAGGAGAGAGGGGCATATCTGGCTATAGAAGAGGAAGATATGAAGAAGTAGTTACCTATGTAAGACTTGAGTGAGAATTGCAATTAGATATGAATACCTGAGCTAGAAATAATCAAAACGAATGGTGAATGGGCCTTTCAAGTATGGTGAAGTCGTTCTGGCGGTTACTTGCATTGATGCTCCGATCACCGCGGCCTTCAGCAAGAACAGGGCGCTTTGACCACCAGAGCTTCGCATGCGCAGCTACCTGGAATACGATACACCTGCAGACTCGCAACAACAACCTCTGCAACTTTACAAGCTCACCAAACTCACCACACTCACCACCCGCACATCTTATCCCTCCATTCAGCCTCTCGCAGTACTCTACCTAACTGACCCCCAATAAACCCTCGTTCCGAGGCACCGCAAACAACATGGGTCTCGAAGCAGTAATGATAGTGGTGGACAACAGCGAAAGCAGTCGAAACGGAGACTACACACCCACACGATTCGAAGCTCAATCCGATGCCGTATCCCTAATCTTCTCCGCAATCACACAAGGCAACCCCGAATCATCGGTAGGGCTGATGAGCATGGGCGGCAAGGGTCCGGAGGTTCTCGTCACTTTGACCACAGACCATGGAAAGATATTGGAGGGATTACATCGCACGAAGACGAAGATTAGAGGGGAGAGTCATTTGGCTACGGGTATTCAGATCGCGGGTGTGAGTGATTTCTCGATATAGAGGGTAAGAAGTGGTTGTGCCAGAAGGTGTACTAATTGATTACAGTTGGCACTCAAACATCGACAAAACAAAGCACAGAAGCAGCGAATCATCGTCTTTACCTGCAGCGCTATACCGGAGGACGATAAAACTCTCAAGAACTTGGCCAAGAAAATGAAGAAGATCGGAGTGAACATCGACTTTGTGGCATTTGGAGAGTTAGACGACGGCACAACCAAGAAGTTAACTCTTTTCCACGAGACTGTCAAGAGTAGTGAGGGATCACATCTGGCTATTATCCCACCCGGGCCTGGGCTTTTGAGCGATCAACTGGTAACAAGCCCGATACTGAATGGTGATGGATCTGCAGCACCAGGTGGAATGGGAGGTGCCGCCGAAGGCGGTGACTCTGGCGCTTTTGAGTTTGGTATCGATCCAAGTGTGGACCCCGAATTGGCTCTGGCATTACGCATGTCGATGGAAGAAGAGAAGGCGAGAGTCGAGAAACAGAATAAGGATAAGGCAGAAGCAGAGGCAAAGGCTGCTTTACCGGAAATCAGAGAGGAAGACGAGGCTTCACAACCGTTATTGAATAAGGATGGAGAGGCTAGTGGATCGAAGGACAAGGATGGTGATGACAAAATGGATACTGCGTAGATGGAAGGAGTACTGCATTGCGTATGGCGTTGGGATGTACCAATAGATATTGCCACGATGAAGTCAAGGGCTAAGGACTTGATTCTAATATGAGACCTTGTGCTCTGAAGTCATTGCTTCTGTCTAGTTCTTCTATTTGCTCCTTGCTGTAAATGCAAGTTCCGACCTCTCTTGGATGCTTTCCCCGCCAAATCTGGAATTACCCACCCTCCAAGTTATGATCCTACAATATCTTCTTGCCTCTCTCATCCTCTTATATTCTTGGTGTCCGAGTAGAACTAGGCTATCAAGTCGCTCCAGCCTGTAGCTAGCGTCTCCCTGATCAAAGAGCTCTTCAACTCTTAATCCCCATAATCCGATCCCCAACGCCCAGCCCTCATAATCCCTCTAACCCATTGAATCATCAATCATCTTCCCATCCTCCTATAATGCCTATTCCTCACCGACTATTCACGGCCCTCACCTCCCTCACAAGCCTCCTCTCCCACCCCTCACACCTCACCGGCATCTCCAAGCTATAAAACGGATTCTTCATCACATAATCCGCATACAGCCCATAAATCATGCCCATGATCTTCTCGATATTCGGCTGTTGCGGCTCAGTGAATAGGAGGAATTTCGTCCCCGTGAGCGTTTGGAAGCATTGTAGGCGGAAGTTCTCGGTTTCTAGGACTTCGATGCCAGAGGGTGGGGGTGGACGGGAGGTTGTGGAGGGGGTGTCGTTGGGGAGAAGGGGATTGAGGCGTGTGGAGATGGCGTGGATGCTGTGTGTAGCTGTTAATGGGGGAATGAGGGGGGTAGGGAGGAAGGGAGGGGGAGAGATAGGTACCCGTGGAAGGTCCCTGCGAGGACGAGGTAGTCGTTTATGCTTAGTTTGTTGAGACCTTCTGCGAAGTCGCGTTGGTAGACTAGACCGCCTGCTTTGTTGATGATTATTAGGGCGTAGACAACCCTATTGTTTAGGTGCTGTTAGTCTTTGTCTGTTGCTATGTTTTGGAGATGGGAACGTACATCTTGTGTTGTGCTGGGATTTTGAGTCAATGAGTATTGTTCATTGGCCAGGAGCTGGAGGGGTGGGAATCAAAGTAAATGGTTTTATTTAGGTGTCAGTTAGGAGGTTGCTGTGAATGTGAGAATGGTAGGCGCATTTGTTGTTTAGATTGGAGGAGGTGGTGAGTTTCCCCGGATTTTGACGAGGCTGCAGGAAAGGGAAGCTTTTGGGAGGAGCAGGAGCTTCAAAGCTTCCTTTCTTTCACGCGACAACCCCACCACCACTCCCCCTTCACTGCTCACAGACAACCTACCACCCCCAAACTGTACCTACACAGTTGTTCCATTCATTCCCAAAACCGATCTGAAGTCACGCAACTACTCTCTCTATCCTCATCCCTAATTCAGCGCAAAGACTATGGCGACCCCAGCACCGACCTCCCGATCGCGCGAGGCGCCCCAAGGTGACGAGGAAGCTGCGAGCGAGTTGCGATTGGGAGAGTTTCAGAATGCGGATACCTTGACGCATAGCGAGGCTGCTTTGGTTATTAATGCGCTGGTTACGAAGAGGAAGGCTGATAGAAAGAATGTTAATGAGACTGAGTAAGTTTTGCAGCTGCTTTTGATATTCGTCTCTGGGAACCCAGGTCAGAATGTGATGGGATGGGTATGGAAATTATGGGCTGGAGAGAAGATTTGGACTCCAAAGGATGCGTTGGGCTTTCTGGTTTGCGCATGGAGGGGTAGATGGTGTTGATATTTTGGGGGTTCTGGTCATTTTTTGGATGCAAGAGGATTGAATGCTAGCGGGATAAAGCGCGCTTGTTTCCGACTCTCATTGCCTTGCGGCTGTTTTGCTACCCCCATATTTCCGGGCTCAAAGCACGTTTGGAAATATCATTTACTAATCTCTTTCAATATAGAATCCTGCAAAAGACCACACAATACCTAGAGCACTTTGCGCGTTTCCGAAAAAAGGAAAACGTCGAAGCCGTGGAGAGATTGTTGTCCGCAAAGGATAACAAGTTAGCCAAGTTTGAGCGAGCACAATTAGGTAAATCTTGCTCTTGCTCCTCTTCTCCTCATGTTGAGCCTTCAGCTTTCTTGGAATGTTCTTCTACATCAGGTAAATTCTGACACTCTGGAAATAGGGTCGTTATGTTGCGATACTGCCGAGGAAGCAAAAACTCTTATTCCGAGTCTCCAGGATAAGATCAGTGACGAGGAATTGCAAGAGCTGTTGGATGACATCACCAAGTTGATGGGTTACGGAAATTAGAGAGAGGAAGATAGGGCCTCGATGGAGGTTCTTCTTTGTTTTCCGGTTTGAGGAGAAGGGTGGCTGGTGTTGAAAACTATGGGATTTCATGGAAGTACATTACTCTATGTCTCTCATCAAATCGACCACCCCCATCTTTCTCAAAAAGCACCAGCCAGACTAGAAGTCTTCTGCATCCACGATCATGAGAGCACAGATTGGAAAATTGAGAGAGGAACGAAAAAGCAAAAAATTGGCAAGGCGTTGGCGGATATTTGTGCATTTTCAAGGCAGTTGGGCAAGATCTGTTTGTTTCTTTCCTTCTTTTCGGGGTGTTTAGAGGAGTTTATGGGAGAGTGATTGAGTTTGCTGCTCAGCCTGCTCTTTGATGTTATCAATAGGATATGAGCCATTGAATATGTTGCCGGAGTCTCATGTCTCCTACGCAATCATCAGTCGATCCACTTCTCCATCTGTGATATTTCTGTTTTGACATATATTAGTTCTTTCTTCGCCTTTTCTAACCGTAAGATTGTATTTCCTTGTCTTGATCACAGACTGACAACCAGCCACTTATAGAAATCAACTCATACTCCTGAAACCACCTCTATCCGAGAGAAAAGAGTTCAGATTTACTACAGTGTATTGTAGCAGCTCCAACAGGACGAATTTTGCGTTCGTTGCCGTGGAGATAATAGCGAGTGTTTCACTAATTTTCTGCATGATAGGAAGTTGGAATTCGAAGGTTCGGGATCAAATCAATATTGGATGTTGCTTCGACTAAATAGATATATTCATGACTCCAGCTCGTGTTAAATGCACATGGAACCGAGATTCAAGGCCCTATTGACAGAGGAATCATCAGGGCTGACGGGCGGAATGGAGAATGCAACTCGCGAACCTCTCTCCGGCGGAAAGAGAAGTAGCGAATTGGGGTGAGGAATTTCTTATAAGAACCAATGCAGTGGACGATTTTGGTTTGCCCAAAACGTTACCGTCAACATCATCTTTACACTCGTCGATGAGGGAATGGATAGCTTATATTATAAGGCCACTGACGAAGGTAATCCTGGTGCACGAAACAGCTGATATTTCCATCGTAGACTTTGAGGACCCGAGCCCAGAGTACCACCAGAGTTACAGATGCAACGTAGAAAGTTCCTGAATTGGAATGAGGAAGACGGATAATCGTCGTTCAGCTTATGAGGAAATTGACGGGGGTCGGCGCAAGAAGGAGACACCTATATATATGAGAGCACTGAGCAAATTCTCTGTGGTCTTGATCATGGAGGAATGCTCTTAGCTAGCTCAGCCTATACAGAATGAGAAAATGATCTCCCGGTTGATGATTACGTTGACATAGAGAAAATGAAAGATATATATCTAGATGATATCCCAGATGACGATGCTATTATAGGATGAGGCACGCGCGCTCGAATCCTGGAACGATCATCAATGTAAGTCTTCCACTAACACGTTCTTCTCCTTTGAGCTGTCTTGCAGAATGGCAGTATTGATATTGAGTCTGGGCTGTTTACAGGACGATAATTCGATTCCGCATGCGCAACTCTCGTGAATACTGCGCTTAGTTTTAGCAATTGGCCGGTTTTGGTGGATAGGGTTCCACGGGCTTATAATGTTCCGGAGCAATTACGAGCACGCGATTGCCAAACATCCAGAGGTAATTTGTACCCTTCAGCTTGGGAAGAGCTGATTATAAAATGGCTTGACATAGGGAGAGATATCAAAAAGGTGTATAAGTGGCAGCCGACAAGCGACCAAGGAATAGATCTGTGTAGCTAGGAATAGTGTGCCCACATCCTTGAAAGCTTACCTGTTAAGAAACAGTATGTATTCTCTAACACTAGCATAATGTTGGGCTTTGAGAATCACTCAATTGTGCCATCAACCGAGCTTCTGTGATCGCTGGTTCGAAGATTTACAGTATCGTTGGAGTAAAATATTTTACAGCTCTCATGACTCTGGGTGTAAATACTAGCAGCAAGATTTTACACTGTGCTTGTCAAGCTGTATCTGGGATGTCACATATAGTACTTAATAGCATGAAGATATAGGAGGTGATTATGCATGGGTACACTGTGCGAATTCTGCTGAGACCGCGTTGAAAATTAAGACTTTGGTTTTGTTTACTGTGAGCCTGGTAGGGTGGTTGAGAGGGTGCTACTAGCAGTTGTGGAGAGTGTTATGGAGGGCAGAAAATTGTATTAAAGAGATTGTCTAGGTTGAAGGACAAATCAAATATAATATGGATATATATCACTAAACCATGAATATCTTTCTAGAAGCCTACAAATTGTTACCTAAATTTTCATTACGAGAGGCCTTGCCATAAGCTATGGCTCTCACACATCTAATGGAGACTTATTTAAAGTAGATGGGTTCGCAAATTGTAATCGATGTGAATGATTCAAAGGTGTTGATTTTTACGATTCTTCAATAGCCTATGACCTTCAAACTTGGAATTGGAGACGTGGTCGCTACTTTGTACACATCTCTACTTGATAGTGAGCGAGAAAAACTGGAGAACTAAAGTGTTGAATTGTTGGTATTGACTAAACCTTTACTGATAAACTCTGCATGGATGTAGGCAACTGAAATTCAAAGTCTCTTGCGATGAGTTTCTTACACTGATTAAGATACTTTGTAGTAGTGAGGCGAAGCAAATGTTAGAGAACTGCTGTTGTAAATATTAGGCGAGTGACGCACAAAAGATCCAACACAGCCTCACTACCATCCACCGGGATGCTGTGGAGGCTTTTTAATCGAGGCCTTAAGATTTCCGTAGATGCATTCTTAACTTCCATTATTCAAGGGTATGGTACCGACAGATGTTTACCTGAGGACATGGACAATAGCCTATGAATCCTCCCTTTCTCAAAGAGTCCTGTGAGGTCCAAAGTTCAAAAGTGGATTGATATCTGGAGAGCGAAGATGCCGAAGAGACTAGTCAACCAATTCACGCAGGCCAAGGTGACCTGGAGGGGGAGGAGCTTTGAGCCAAGGGCGCCTCACTTTTCTGGTTCGCTTTGGTTGAACACTTGCATTGACTTGAATGCAGTCTTGCATATGTTCAGATAAACTTATACTCAGCACAAAAGGCGGTGGGTGATGACCTTGAAGCTATCACTGAATGTCCAATCAGGACAAAACAGAAGGATTTCATGAGGTGGTACTCGTAGAAACTTTTTAGTAGAGTGATAACTCCTTTTTTTGGTCAAGTCCTGTTTTGATATAAAGAAGACTCAAAAGGGTGTTGCTTATATACGGCCATTTGAATTGCAAATCCAGTTGCTGGCGCTCAAGTACGAGTGCCAAGTTATAAATTTGAGGTCTGATATTTATCATTTCCAAAATGTTGGTTGATGAGTGTGACCGTGGGACCCCAGTGAAGTCAAATTGGACCCCTCCATTTCCATCACGTGCACCTCCCCGATCACAGATAAAATCCTTCCATGACCAGGGTTGAGTCGTGCCGACCTTCCTCTATTGGTTGATCTCCAAGACCCTGCAGAATGTGCATGTTGCCCTGTCCATATCCAAAGCAAAACATCAACACCAGCCATAGCTTTGATTCGCCCCCGCCTTCACGATCGCTCCATCTTGATTGTCAGCTGCGGCTTCATTTCTTATTTCTCCCCACAGACCAGACTGCGGCCGCCAGCGCAACCGCAAAAAAGCAGTCAACTCCCAGCTCTGCAATATCCAAAAGCAAGACGGGCATCCACCCTGGACACAAAAGAGATTGATCCCCGAGAACCCCCCCAAGTGGTACGAACACCCCACTTAGCTGGTGGCACGTTCCTTGATTAGCTTTTCTCTATCTCCCCAACTGGGGCATCATCTCCTGTCTTGCGTACTTGAGTAGGTTGACTACCGCGGGCAATCAATTTTTTTATTGACTTCACTTGTTGTTGTTTACCATCACCAAGTCTCTCTCTGATCCATCCTTCATACGTCTTTGCGCTTTGCTTCTTTTGATAGCTACTAGCTACTACGTACAAGCATTCTCTGAAGTATTTTCGAGCACTAATCAATCCGTACAATTACCATCAATATGACAGACGTCATTGCGAAGCCTGTTGAGGCCATCGACTCACCAAAGGACTTGAAGGTGGAAGCAGAAACACCGGAAGTAAAGGCACCTGAGGTGAAGGAGGTTTCCAAAGAGGATACCACCGAAACAAAAGCCATTGAGGAACAGAAGCCTACCCCAGAATCACCCAAGGAGTCTCCCTCAAAGAAGAGCAAAAAGAAGAAGAAGGCAGCCAAGGCCCCTGAACCTGAAGTTTCCCTAGCAGTCGAAACTCCAAAGGAGGAAGCACCAAAAGCTTCACCAGTAAGACTTTCTGGATGCCCCCACCATGAAATCAAGAATGGTGGAATTTTTCATAAGAAAAAATGTGACTGATTTTCAATAGGCTGAGGTTGAGAAGAAGGAGGCAGCACCAAACACCGAAGAACCAGCAGTTGCAGCACCCGAGCCAGTATCAAAGGATTCGCCAAAGGTCGAGGAGCCAGTAGTCGAGTCTAGCGATCCTGTCAAGAAAGAGGACGAACCCGTTCCTGCGAGTAGTCCAACAAAACCCTCGCCTGTAAAGATCGATGAGGATGGGACTATCACAATTGGCAGCACAGAAAAGGCTACGACACAAGAGGAAAAGGTCCCAGAATCCAAAGAGGAAGCTACCAAGGAAGAAACTGCTCCCGAGCCTGAAGTCAAATCTGGTGTTGAAGTAGCTGAGAAATTGGAAAAGGAAATCGAGAAGGTAATTGAGCAGGTTTCAGTGCCTGATGAGCCTGTTCAAAAGCCAGATGCCCTTTCCGTTGCTCATCAGGAGAGTTTGACACAAATCCACCAAAGTAAGTCTCCGTCTTTCCTTGTTAAAATTCCAATATCTTTGGGCAATTGCACCCGAGCACTCCAAAATCATCCGAAGTGGGGGTTTTTATGTTCATTATTCCCTCAATCACACCCCCTTAAGAAAACAATTGTACTTTTATAAATATGAAGGCTAATTAGCTAACCCTCAATTCTGCAGAACTCGATAGCTTGATTGCTTCAGATGCTACCGCCAAGGCTGCCGTCGTCGAACCAACCCCGGATGTAGTGACTCCAGATTTAGTAGAAAAGATCCACCTTAGTGAGTTCAATATCTTCTAATAAATGGCCAATACTTACATTGAATAGAAATTGATGCCCTTGTCCTTTCACACTCCGAGTCCGCGAAGTTAGCTGCCCTGCAAGCCGAAAAGGCCATTGAGAAGATCACACAAATTGATCTTGCGGATCTCCATGCCAGTATGTATTCTAATCCAACAAATTGTCATAGAACTATTACTTACTCTATGGATAATAGAACTCGATAAGATGCAGGAGACTCTCGCAATCAAGCCAAAGTCCGATGAAGGATTTGTCCATGTTCACCAGAGTACGTACACCTACAATCATGAAAACGGGATTTGACTAATACCACTTGCAGAGATGGATACCATTCATGAAGCCATCCTCGCCAGCGCCAAACCTGCACCAGTAGAGGTGGCACCTGAGCCAGTTACCGAGAAGATTGACGTTGCCAGCGCAGCAAAGCTCGAGGAACTCCACCAAAGTACCTTATCCCTCAGATATATCCCCAAAGGATTCCCCATTAACAACATAATAGAATTCGAGACAATGCAAGCAGCAATCGACAAGCTCACCGAGGCTCTCGCTCAAAAGCTCGCCGCTGAAAGTACACCTGCACCTTCCGTCGCACCAGTTATCGAGGCAAAGGAGACATCCAAAGACGTCGTTCCCGAGATCACTGAGCCCGTTGCAAAGGACCCCCCCGCGGCCGAGACAGCCAAAGCTGACGATGCCATCACCCCTCAATCTAGCAAGGTCTCCGAAGACTCAAAGCTCGTAAAGGAGGCCTCAGCCGATAGCAAGAAGACATCATCATCCGATGGATCAACACCCAAGAAACACGCCAAGCGAAGCAGCTTCTTTGGGGGATTCTTTGGCTCCTCTTAAGCGAAGGGTGTTAGTGCAAAGATAGGTATGTGGAGATGCGAAGTAGATAGATGAATGGCCTGTGGATGATGGTTCGTTGGCTAGGTTTGTTATTTTTTTAAGCAGTATACCCATGATTGCTAGGTAGTGTGAAGAGTGGTGGTTGGATGGTGGTTGTTGTAGAGGGGTGTGATGAGAGTTGCATGGGGATCATTGCTTAATGTTTAATGAACTTTGGGAATGGAGTTTTTTTTATTTATCTTTTTATTTTTATGTGTTTGATTGTGAGTTTGTGAGGGGCTGGAAGTGTAGATGAGTGGTTGGATGGTTCATTGTACATGGTGGTAGCTGTATACCACGAGGCGATTCGTTCGTAAGTATGGATAATCAACGTTCTGAGTGGCTACAGTATCAGTTATGCTGTGGCCAAGTAAATCGTACTCTAAGATTTTACTCAAACCCCGGAACCGGACCATATAGAGAAACCAGGTAGAATACACAGCACAATATACAACATCAATTCATTATCAATCATCCTGTCATATGTCCATCAACAAAAACAAATCCCTTATCCAGGGGTGGAAAACGCCACAAGCCACAAAACTCCAATATCATGCAGTCAGTCCTCAACCCAAAGGTCCTCCTCAGTCCTCATCCTCATCCATAGACATGATCCTCTGCTCCCCCAGATCTCGAATCTTCTCCCCCAACACCGTCCGTCCATACCGCTCGGCCACCTTCCCAGCAGCAATGATCATCTTCCCCGTACGATCCCGCAACAACGAGACCATCTCCAGGGCTCGCATCCCCCTCTCTTCACCCTCCATACACTCATTAGCCAGCATCTGTAAGAGCGTCTTATCAATCTCGAATTCCATCTTCGAGAGCACACTTCTCTGCGCCGCCGAGCTTGCGGTGTTATCTAGTAGATCCTGATGCTGCGCTGCAAGCACACTACTTAGTACGAATTGCGCCTCCAATTTCTGTGCTTCGTTGCCTTCGCTCTCGACGTCGTCTGAGTCGTCTTGGGGCTTGGGTTTGGACGAGATGGGGATTTCGAAGTCGAATTCAGAGAGGAGAGGACGTGGCCAGTAGGGGTATTGGTCGGCGCCTTTGAGGATTATGCAGTGGAATTTGTTGTCGGCTACGGCGACGGGGAAGTAGGATTCTTGTTTTTTGCCTGACGCGAGACGCGAGAGGAGCTTGGTGTCGAGGAGGGGCACCCAGATTGCTTGGGAGGGGGTGCGCCAGTGGAGGAGGGTGAGGAGGGTGCCTGTTGAGTCGTAGATACATGGATCCTGGATATGTTTAGTATTTTATTAATAGTTTGATTTTATCAGCGGGGACTTACGCCTTTATCGGAGAAGAAAACACTCTTGACGGTTTCTCCGTCTGGAAGGGCTACGACGTCTTCACTTTGACAGGTTTCGTCTCTTTTAATGTTTTGTATCGTGTACAGGACCTTGGTGCTTCCGTCCGCGCCAACTGGTCCGTTTCCGAGGGTGAGAACATAATCTCGCCAGCTAGCGCAGGAGATAGTGGGAGAACTCTTCTGTCGATAAACTTTATACGGAATACCAAACAGAGTATATATTCTGACGTAATTCGTACTTGTAGTCACAGTGACGAACGAGTCGCTCAAGGAAATACTAGTGACATCCTCTCCCTGGGGTAATTCTGTTCGCCAATCCGTTCTTGCTGTCCAAGTTTCGTGAGGGCGGTAGAAGATGACTGCCGGTGTCTTTGGCTCGGCTTTGCAGGCAAAAAGTGTACCATTTTCGTTGAGGCACGCTTTGTCATAGAGATAATTGTCGGTAAAGTGGAAGTTACGGTAATATTCTGTATCGTAGAATTCTACCGTCACTGTGTTGTGTGTATCTTGGTCCTGGGTCCAGACAAATCCTACTAGATTCAGACACAGATATTTCCGGTCGCCTCTCCATGGTGTAGATCCAGGCTGGAATGCTTGGTGGATTTGTGGGCTAAATGTACCGAGGGCAGTTCGTTTTGATAGTTGGCCAGAGAAAGGATCAGTGTCATCATTTGGTCTCTTTCCATTTTTATTCAAACCCAATGCATAGCCTGCGCCGTCGTCATCAACGACAAAGTCATCATCTTCTCCTAGAAGATCGGGTCCGAGTATATCTGCCAAACTATCCACCGAGCCCTGGCGAACACCTCGCTGTGGAAGCTTGGTCACATTTGCAGCTGGTCGGCGAGCATTTCCTGATATCTCTTCTAGTGGATCATGGATAAACGGGGCGGGCTGTAGGCCTAATCTTAGAAGATGAGCATGTTCCGCGGGCACAAAATCATTGAAAATGAACACTTGCCCCTCAGTATTCGTGAAGGAAAATAGGTTTTTGACTGGATGCCATGACATATCCATAACATTCGGGTAGTCATAATTGGCAATAATCTTTTGGGTTTTGGTATCCCACAAGAGAATCTTTCCATCCTTTCCAGCAGAGGCCAGCATAGCTCCATTCGGTGACCAGGCTAATGTCGTGATATCGCTAGTATGTCCATTGGAAAACGTTCTCTGCTTTTCCCAATCCCCTCTTGACATAACCTGTATGTCCCTCGTTGCTGTAGGGGCAGCAAAGGCTCGTCCATCCGGATGCCAAACTACCTTGGAACTGATCTCGCTATCTGTCTCGAGGGTCCGAATAAGGCCGTCAATCTTGCGAATAAGTTCGGGTGCCTCATTTGCGAGAGAGTAAATATACACAAGGCCATCCGCGCACGAAAGCGCGATGTATTCGCCGCTTGGGTCGAATGCCAGGTGCTTGACGGACTTTTCCTGCTCTCGGAGGTACATGACCGATCTCTGATTTTCCGTATTGATGATTTTTACTACCAACTCATCGCTGGCAACGGCACACCATTTTCCATCGCTGCTTATGCAAATATCTCGAACAGGAAGCGAAACCCGTGTGATTCCTCCATCTAGGCTCATCGTATTAAAAGTGTACTTGCTGATTGTTCCATCCTCAGAGCCAACAATCATGAATTCATTCTACACATCTATTAGTATAGCACAGCAGAGCTGAAACACCTGACTTACAGTTGAGTCTACTCCCATATTTTGATCCTGACAGTCATCGATATTACTTGGCTCTCCATCGGATCCAGTATTGTAAACGCGCGCAGTGTTGTTCGCTCCCACTGTGACCAATTTCGTTCCATCTGGAGTATAAGAAAGGTATGTTGGGCCTTGAGTATGGGCAGGTCGGCCTCTTACTCGCACCTGGGTAGTCGTTGCCATCATTTTGGTCGTCAATGGCAGAAATGTGGGTTGAGAAATCAGTTGTTGAAGTTGTTCAATCAATTGAATAGAAGTTTGGAGGAAGACGCGTCAGTTTGGCGCGACAGGGGCTGGTTTGCACTTTACGCGGACCCCTGCAGTCTCAGTACCCATGAACATCTTACCCCACTAGACTTCAAGAGGGACCTTGAGATAGGAGTCAAGTCACAAAACAGCAACGTCTTGACAGCTTCAGCTTCAGCTACACTTCGCAATGTCTCGTTCAACAGACCCAGGTCATTTCTTCCAGACTGATGCTTCAGAGGCCACAAGAGCAAGGAGAGCTGCCAAATCTGGAAATAAAAATGGAAACCCCATTGTGCTCCAGTCCAAGATCCTGAGCGCAATCGTGGACCCCTTCTCGACTTCGTGCATTTACATTGCAGAGAGCGCTGGATGTGTGCGAAAAATCGACGTAGCAGTAGGTAGGATGCGAACTATTAAGACTAAGACAACAGGTAGACTAATCGTTTCCAGTCTAGAGACACCAAGACAGTTTACAGAGGTCCAACAGCTCCTGTTACATCCGTTGCAATTGGAGGTCGAGGAGGAAATACTGTATTCGCAGGATGTTGGGATAAAGATATCTGGACCTGGGATAAGGATAGCAGAACCGCTGGTCCAAGATACAAAGGCCATTCTGACTTTGTCAAGGCAGTTATATGTACAAAAATCCAAGGCAAGGATGTAAGTAGTCTCGTCTGATTTCACTATTTCCTTGGCTAATGAACGGTGCGGCTAGTGTCTAATATCTGGCGGTGCAGATGCCAAAATCATGGTTTGGGATACAACTACTGCTGAACGTTTATATACGATCCGGGACAAGAGCGATACCATGATGGCGATTCAAGACCTCGCTGTCGATACCGAATCATCCAGCGATTCTGAGATTATTTTGGTATCCTCCAGCAGCGACCCTCATATTAGGCGTTGGCGGTTGGACTTGTCATCTGGTACTCAAATTCTTGACACTGTTGATGCAACACCTACTCAGGGCAAGCAACCAAAGGATACCATTCTTGAGCACGAAACAAGTGTTTACAAAGTCGCATTTTGGGGCGATGACGAGGACTCAGATCTATGGACAGCAAGTGCTGATGGAAGTGCCAAGTGCTTGTCCAGAGTACGGAACTGGAGCGCAGAAGAGACCTATGTTCATGGGGATTACGTACGGGCAGTGGTCGTTACCAATGACTGGGCTGTGACCGCTGGACGAGACGAGGACCTAAAAGTATGGAACCGAGCAACGGGTAAATTGTGGCACACCTATGACGGTCATTACGAGGAAGTGACAGGTCTAGTACTCTTGAATGAGAAACAGGTTGTCAGCATCAGTATCGATGGTACGGTCCGATGTTGGGATTTGCAAAAGGCTGCCCTGGAAATTGCTAGAAAAGAAAGAGAAGAGAGACAAAAGGGCGAAGTGAAGGAGGAAAAGGATTTCCCAAAGAAAGGTTTGATGACTGAGGAGGAGGAAGCAGAACTCGCCGAGTTGATGGACTCCGATGATGATTGAGAATCTAGTAAGGCTGTGTCTCGGGAAATTGTTGATCAGAATGGGGCTCTAAAACGTCCACGGTAGTACCAAGACACGAACCTCGCTTGTCCCCGGAACGTGGAAACCATGCGATATTCCGTAGTAAGATATTCCCTTGAATTCTTGATGCAGTGGTCCCCGATTCAATTCTATTTCATTGTGGTCAGTGATGGGTTGCAGTTCCGATTACGATCGCAAATCTGAGTATCTGACTTTTTTTACGCGTCAAGCCCAATTCAGAGGACCTTAGGTGAGTTTGCTCCCTCCCGGTTTGTCTTCTTAAATCATGGCACATGCTCATCAACTTTTTACACTTGCCTTCCTCAGTTTCCTCATATGGGACAGCTCCTCGCGCTCGGAGCCGTTCATGATGCTAGTATCCCCTACGCCAAATTAGAACCATTCCATGGTTCGTCGCAACAGCTTTCAAAGACATGATAATCCAATCGTTTGCTAGCCTCCGCGGGGGGTCCCTCTAGAGACGGACATCATCCAATCCAACTGGTTGGATATCGATGTAAGACTTTCTCGGAAAAAACAAACACAAGTTCATATTTCAACCAATGAGGCTCAGATCCACTGCCTAAAAGCAATGTGACCAATGAATTTCAATATAAGGAACGGATTGCCATATAATGAATATGCACACAATCACAAAAGGGCGCCAAGATACCGCATCCACAAGCACCAAGGTAATCGTCGATCCGGCGCCACGGCTGAGCATTTGATCGTACGCACTCTATTACTTCTTAGTCTTCATCTAACAAACCCTAATATCACTGGCGTCAGTTATTTGAACTACTCAGTATGTCAGTGGCTGTATAGTCGGATCACAACGATCACATATCCCAGCTGCAACCTTCCGCTCCACGTCCCTGCAGGAACTAGGAACTTCCGAAGAAGGAAAGTTCCTCATCATGTTCCAGATTGTCCTTTTTCCGTCTATGAATTAGTGGCTTGCCTGAGAGTCCCGAAAGCCATAGTCGCTAGCCTATCTGCGCCATGTTCTACATGACTTAGCTAGACCTGGCGACTACTCACCCAAAGAATGGAGCCCCCTCTCCCCCCTTGATTTCTTGCATTCGTCGTTTTATTCGTATTTCGCCATTCAAAGCACGTACAAAACATTGTTATTATTCTGCGATTTTATTCCCTTTGCTTCAGTCTCTCGTTTTTTACAGTCCTCATTGAATCCATTTCCACTTTTAAGCGACATTCCAGGGAGTAAGGGATAATGTCCATAAATGTTGAAATGGAGGTAA
Organism: Hymenoscyphus occultus; assembly: GCA_900536445.1. Taxonomy (NCBI): domain Eukaryota; kingdom Fungi; phylum Ascomycota; class Leotiomycetes; order Helotiales; family Helotiaceae; genus Hymenoscyphus; species Hymenoscyphus occultus. The sequence goes on along the minus strand of UNPT01000272.1, from coordinate 35,585 downwards.
ACAGTTTAGCAAAACACCACGGCGGAAGTCTAGTAGCACTGGAAGGGGACGTTGAGACTATATCGACACAGCTACGTCTTTTGCCGCCGTCAAAGAAGATTTTGATCATACCTTCGTTAATTGAGTCCATTGAGCAAGAGCCTCTTCAACAGCCATTCAATGCCCGAGCTTTCATTCGCAAGGTCCACATAGCTCTCAAAAAGCACACCGATACAGCACGGTCCTTTCTCGAATCTTCAACAAACAAGCATCCCAAATTGGCTTTTATGAATGGAGGTACCGTGTGTGCGCGTGCCACCTGTATCTTGCAAATATCAGAACATATCACCAATGGGGATAGTCATGCAGCGGAGAAAATATTCAATAAGATCACACGATACGGATTAGCAAGCTTGTTCGAGGAGGAGGACACTATTGGCGAAGAAACTGAGGAAGACGGATCCGGAGACGTAGGCGGTGCACGTGTTGAAGAACAGAAAATAATCGCGGAAACCACAGGCTCTCTGAAACGTACGATCTCGCAAACTCAAGTTCATGGCTCGAGGGGCCAACATGGAGTCGAATCCGATTTGGACCCAGTCAATGGTGACGGAGTGTCCTTGAATGAAGTGTCTCCCCTTTCAAAATCGAACCGCAGCTACCGAGTGTCAGATGGTGTCTCTTCCATGACACAATCAAACAATAGCATTCGAGGGTCAACTGAAGTGCCTTCCTTAACACGTTCGAAACGCAACAACCGAGATTCGCTTTCAGAGACAGAGGCCTTACACTCACCATTTAAAGATGAGCCATTCTTCATGGCTGCTATGACAGCCAAATCGCGTCGCGTCATTGCACGACGCCATTCATTCAATGCAAGAGATAGTCGTTATCCGTCAGGCCACTTATATGCTGGCGACCTCGAGAAGGAAGATACATCCCCCCCTCTTGCAAGTCCAATTGATGTAACCTTTGGCGAGGCTTGTCTTGTTGATGTCACTCCCGAGAAACAACTCAAAAGAGTCCATTCTGTGGACAGATTTTGCACAGAAAGCCCCAGGTCTGTGGGAGAAAGCTTGGCTACCATGAAATTTACAGAACCTATTGAGCCCAACAAGTCAAGACGAACTTCAGCTGCGGTGCTTGAAGGCTGGGGGACACAAGCACTCCCCAAAAAGAAATTTGTCAAAGCCTCGACGACAACGATAAAGAGGTACCCAGGATCAGTCAGAAGTATAACGCCTAAACTGATCCAGGTATCCAAAGTTTCCGAGACACCAGATCCGTGCACTAGAAATACAGTCAAGCAAAAAATCGCAAAGAGGATATGTAATTTGGACTACGAGCCAATATTTCCAGTTGAAGAGGACTTGGTCATTCATTTCAACAACACCGAGGTCAACGAACACAATGAGACTATAGACTCGATCATCAGGTCATACAAGGATGGTTCGTACCCAATACTACCTCCAAGCGCAAAGTTAGCCTCGCCCACCGTAAGCTTGAAATCCATCGCCATTCACGATGCAACCGATCGTATGGGTGCCAAAGACAGCCATAGTGACGGAGATGCAATCTTTACTGTCGAGTTTGAAGACGAAATTCCCGAGTCTGAAGATGATTATGATGACTTTTCTCAGTCATGCTCGAGACAGCTCTGGCCAACGCGCAAGACTGGTCGTTCTGACAGTGGCGTTCAGATGCCCGATTTTCAGCCTTCTCCCGAAATCATTGCTTCACCACCAAATGGTCGGGCAGAAAGGTTTGTAGAGCTTTTTGCGGCAGATTTGACTTCGCCGCTGCTTCTTCAAGATGCTTTGCGAAAATTGCTGAATGTTCATTTTCCGGCCGGAGACAATGGCTTTAGCCAACATTATTTCGCTATTTCCCCTGAATCGGATCGATTGTGGAAGCCAGTTTTTAGGAAAGAACGTGACCCCAATAGCAAGGGTAAGACAATTGACCAGATCATTGCTTTGGGGTCTGAAGCCGGGGTACCAGAAGAGTTTCTTGGGCAGATATCGGGACGTATTGAGAACCTTGACGCGAGGAAGGACGGCATTAGCAGAAGCTCGGAATTGGACATAACGTACTAAGTTCTTTTGTCAAAGCGCACAATACTTGCTAACATCACATAGATATCTCATATCAAACGTCTTGCAGAACTACCAAGATACACCCTTCACAAACCAAGGCACCTTCAATCCGCTTTCCGATCCTCAGGTTTTAGCAGCTCTTCTAGTTCCTCAGCTGGAGGCCTACCTTGCATCAAATAAGCGTATTCAGCTGTTGATACTCCGTTTCACTCCAATTCACTTCGCAACAGTTCTTTCGCTTCGCTTGTTGCTTGGAATGGATATCTTCAGGGTTGCTGGTGTTCTCAACTCCAGAACTCATGATCAACCACCATGTGTCTCAGAATCATCAGCAGGCATTTCCCGAAGAAACTCTACATCAATTGTGGCCGACTTGGTGGTATCTCGTATCCGCCAGAGGCACTCACAATCTGAGTCTCTTCGGATATTGAACAAGAATCAGTCTAAGCCAACAGCGGACCTGGAATTCACCAAGCAAGGCCTAGCAGCTTCTGATACAGAAAATGCTGTATCATTTGCCGAAGCAAATCATTTGCTTCCATGCACAGCAAATGATAGTGAGATAGCGAGCTTCATTGCCGGAATTTGGAAGGCACTTCAACTGGACAGGCCATCTATTTATGTTTTTGAGCCAGATTTGGAGATCATGATTGTGGAAAGACTACTCGCTCCATCACCTGTCAATATTCCAAAGATCTACAGCCCCCCACCGACTGCTCAACTACCTCCAATCCCTAAGCTGAGCCGTAATAGCAGTACAGTCTCGTTGACCCCTTCTCTTGGAGGTCGCTCTCGCTCGCGAGGACCCCGTGAGAGTAGCCCATTAGCTAAACGAGCTACCTCATGCTACACGGGCACTCCCAACCGCAACTTAGCCAATGCGAAAAAGCCTCGAGATAGCTCAGTCTCCAGCTTTTCCCGATCGGGAAGGGAGGAGCTGGATACAGGCACCACCGATGTTGACACAACACCCACTGTATCTGTATACGCATACAACAGGCCCGAAGCACCTACGCCAACTCGTGGTAACAAGAATCGGAAAAGTAGTGCGACTTTTCCGCTCGAACGCTCACTGTCTCCAAACCACAGCACCATCACTCTTGAGAGTAGCTCAGCGGCTACTCCACGTGCCCCCTCACCCTCTTACCGCGCTTCCAAGATTGAATTTGACGACATCGATATCTCAGAACTCAGCCATCTCCAAACCTTCTTCAACCCCACACCCCCTCTCCCTCCCCTCGAATCACCTCCCAAGAACAAGACCGTCCGGTCCCAAGCTCCCTCCCCCGAACCATCCTACTCCCAATTCCCCTTCCTACAAAACGAATTCATCGACCCCAACACCTTCGAAAAGACGGAGCTCCGCAACTCCAATACAACGCGATCCCGCGTCGCGTCGTCCTGCATCATGCCTACCCCCTCAAAACTGCATCGTGTCACCGCCTCGACGATTGGCAAATACGCCAGCAGCATCAAGAGTTCCAAGACGGGCAAATCCCGGGCCTCGAGGGTCCAGAATGCGGATGGTGGGTGGGAGACGTTTTATATTAGTGATGTTGATAGTGAGGATGATGAGTTTGATCGGATGATTTTGGGGAGGAAGCATGCGCGGATTGTGCCGGAGGTGAGGAAGGAGGAGGGGGGGCAGGAGGCGAAGAAGAGGGATAAGAGTAAGGCTTTGAAGTTTTTGGGGTTGGCTTGAGGGGGGTTTTTTAGGAGCGAATTGTTTTTTGTTTTTGGTCTGTTTTTTTGACTCTTCCTCTCGTTTCTCTTTTTTTGTATGGGGTTTTGTGGATTTGGTAGATGGGTTGTGTTTATTTTTTTGGGAAGCTTAGTGTGTAGATTATAAAACTGATCGTATTTATTGAAGTCGATTGCTAAATAAAATGGGTTTCTTGAGGATTTTGTTTCTCTACTTGTGTTAGTGTCTTTTCGCCTCAGCGGCTTTCATTGGTTTTTTTCTCGCCTACCTTCACTTTTCGTGTCCAACCAGTACTGCAATGGCATCTCGAGAAACAATTTGTCTCACTGCTAACTGTATCCTTGGTACTGTAAAGGCGTATCTCACGTAAACGCATTTGTAGCTATCCACCACCCACAATACTCGCTAAAGCCCTGCCACTTACTATCTATTCAAGTGGACCATACCTAACAATTCTAGTCTTCGTCTTAGAGTTCTCTATAAATACTTCTCTCTCACTCACAACAATCACCTTTGTATTATTGACTACAACTCCGGTACAACACGACAATATAGGCTCGTCTTGTTCCCTCTTTACCTCATTATTCCCAGTCATATTTCTACTCCTTTCCTCTCTCCTGACTTGTCTTATGCTTTGCTCTGCGAACTCTGTGCTGTTCTGCATCTAGCGGGTATTAGTATCTTTTGTAAGCTTTTATTCACTGTCGATGGAATAGCTGCTGTCAAATTCCTGCTTGCGTATGATAAGCCATACTTTTTCTGCGAGCCTTCCTGAAGCTGTTCCTTTACATATCTGATGCTTAGAGGGTAGGTTGACGTATCTATGGAATCCTTAACCGCAGTCTTTTGAATGTCTAGTGATATAGTGGTCTAGTCCTAGCTTATGTAATTTCTGGACATTTTAAAGTGTTTTGAATCTGCTCTGGACTTGTAGAGTACGAGTATAAGGAATACCTAGAGGACTTCCATTAATATTTTAAGGTATAAAGATGGAATTAAAATAGCTAAGCGAGCTTGTTACTACAGTAAAGTTCTCCCTTAACCCTAAGTTGTAAAAAGGGAATAATTTGTTGAACATAAATAAGAAGCTTGGCGAAAGAATTTAGTAGTTTTAGAAGATATATGCTATTATTCTATACTTAATTTATTACCTTTCGTCTAGATACGTGTTTCTTGTAAGAGCCGTGGTTTCCTACTTGGTTCACTTGTAAAATCTTCACATTATACGTCTTACTGTACAAGACAAATCAAGCGAGACCACTATCTCCATGAAAGGTTTTCTGTAATACAAAGTACTTTACGCCCATCTAGCTCCTTGCGAAACCTCTATCGTCTATTCTCTTCGAAGTACCGAACTCCAGCTCGGATCTATTCAAGTCTCTAAATATGCAAGCCACTAGATAAATTACCTCGATCTCACAATTTGTCCTGGATAGTCGACTGCTACGAGACATAGATGAATAATCAGAGGTGGTTTTCCCTCTTCCTTTTGGATCGTATGTAACTCTGACGAGTCATAGGAAGAAGTGGAGACTAAATTAAAGTGCTCTCTGAAACTTAGTAACTTAAGAATTCATCATTCCTTTCCTCTAGATAATAGAGTCCAAATACCATTTGATCTACCGTCAAATCAAAAGCTACTATCGAATCTTCTCCCTACATTCAGAAATTAAGAAATACTTGAAAGCTCTGTGCTGTCCAATCTACATGGCAGGTTCTGCGACCTGAAGTACGACGAAATTCTTAGGAGGACAAGCCTAAGGGTTGGCGTTACTATCGTCAACGAGTCTGTTCTGAATATGAAGCCCCGAGTAATGTTACAGTGGAAGTTAGTCGCACGCCCTATTTTAACCTGGTGTTAACGAGCGCTATGATGGGCCATGGATGTATCGGTAGGAGGTTGGCTTCTACACAATATGAAAACCTGAGAAGATATATAACGTAGTTCCTGATTTAAATAGAGAATAGGTACCAATTCCCCAGAATTTTGGCAGGCAAGCAAAGAAAAATCGAGAAATTTATAGTGGGATACATCGCGTAAAGAGTTATCTTTATGTAAGGAAAAAGATTACGGTATCTTTCGCTACTATTTCTTCCTCGTTCAACTTCCTTCCACAGTTTTGGGGAGGATTGTTGTTTGATAAGGAGTAAGTAGTTCACTTAGATGGTTGGAAGAGGTGGAGAAGATTAGGCGGAGTTATTGTCATTGAACTCAGTTGAATAGACATCTTTCATTTCTTTATTCGGTTACCGTACTAACAAGTTCTTAAGAACAAGCTGGCGCAAAAGATCCATAGCTATACAACATCATGAGGGTCCAAACTATAAAGACAAAGACGTCGTTCAGAAGACAGAACACAAACTCACAACGTGCTCGCTAAGGTCAATATAAAAGAGGAAGAACCAGCTTCTTTCTATTTACTAACTGAAGTTAACCACAACAACAACGTCAACAACACGTCGCTCTATCTTGTAGCAGCAAGAGAAGAAAACGATTATCTATGATTATCAATTCATAAGCTTGAGGGTCAGGTGTATTCAGTAGTACATTGCAGTACTTCCTCTCCTTATTTTGTTCTGGCCAGCACTCCCATAGGTTTCTACCGTCCCATATCCACCCACCGTCGATAACCCTTCTCACGTTCGCTGCCTAAATCAACATCTCATTCCGTCTTCCGCTGACCAGTCTTCCCGGCCTAGTACGAAAGCTGTCTTTTTTGAGTTCTTGTCCGTCATTCCAGCCCTCCTTGCTTTCGGGGAGTGCAATGATGAAATCGATAGCGATTGTGTGGAACGGTACTGGCGGGGTTAGGATAGGCTGTAAAGAGCCGTTTGATTTATGTCTTTTGGTGCTGAAAACTGAGCACTCTGGGCAGAAAGTCAAATATTCTCTCAAGCTCTTGCCCAGCCCATTTTAATCTCGTAAATACAATCTGGAGGACCTATGATCCTCGACAATCCATTCCATCTGCAACAGTCAACGAATATCCCGTGAACTAGTACGTGTTTGACTTCGAAATTGTATTCTTGAACCACTTTCCCTCCGATCTTAAATCCTCACATTTGAGAATCGGGAGAAGCAGTATGATCGATATAGAGCTTTCTAGGTAATGAAATCTCGATCTTGTATTTAATCAGCTCAAGAGACGAGACCAAGAAGAACGGTAAGGATTCTTCTTTCTGGGGAATAGGAGGAAACTGGTACTCCTAGCTAGCTAGCTATATATCTTACCACGAGATTAATGATAGCTATAGGGGACTATCCCCTAGGTACAACCCACGCCCAACATTCTAGAAATCTTTTTCTTTAAGAAGTATGGTACAGTACAGTACAGTATTTATACAACCACCTCCTCCTCCCCCTCTTACACCCAATAACCAAACATCAAACAACCATCCCCCAAAACTCGGCGTCCTTCACCACTTCATAGAAAACACACCAGGGAACCAACCATCTAACATGGGGTATAAATAGTAAAAGCAAAGCCATACTATTCGATTATCTCCAATTTCCAAATTCTCTAATTCCCCACATCAAAAAATCAAATCAGAAAAACAAAGGAAATAAAGTATCAAAAGAGCCTCCAGCCTACGCGCAGTTCACAGTCCATAATCCATAGCTCAGTAAAGGGTGCTCCTCCCAAAATCCAAGTATAAAACCCAACACTCCCACCCTTGAAACCAACAACCGTACGACTAAGAATGGGCCATCGAGCACTCAAGAAGCCGTTGCGGGATCCCATACACCCAAACACGACTCTCAAAGCAAAACAACATCTACTGTACCTCCTAACATTCCCTCGCAAATCCCCTTCAAGACTCCCCAAACAATCGAGACTACCCAAACTAGTTTACAAAATAGGTAGGTGGTGGCCGTCGAATACGTAGCTGTCGTCGACTAATTTCTTACATTTGAAATATCGACTTTGTTAGTTGAAGGGCAGGGTTGGAGAAGTTATTGGGATGGTATTTCATGCTTTGTCCTTCGTTTCTATGAGGAATTTTCTCGTAGCTCTGGGATCTTGACTGAGACAGGCCACCCAGAATAAATCACGCATATGGGTGGGTTCGTCATCGCTCACTGAGATGCCACGCACTTGGAGTGGTATTTAAGCTTGGCTGTTCTGGTAGAAGCTTAGTATGTAGGTAATATTCTTGATATTCAAGGGAGTGGTATTTAAGCTCGACTATTCTGGTAGAAGCTAATTGGGTAGGTGGTATTCTTGATATTCAAAGAAGTGGTGTGATTTGAGACACGTTGGCTACACAAACGGTAGAATATGGTTTGTATTACCTTATTTCCTTCGCTACATCAGAGTGGGATATCGTCTTTCATATATGTACAAGTACAAGTCTGAAACAGCAGGAACCTACCTACCTACCTCTTGTGACCCCTCCAAACGCCGTCCTTTGGGAATCCACATGTATCCTGGAACGCCCACCATAATCACATTCTGCGTTATCGTATGGTACATTGTAGCAGTTCCCCAGTATCAGAACCCCTTTCTTCCTTGTACTTTCCGTGAATCATGTCGCCAGAAAGCAGGACATGGCGCTCCTTCATTCCCGTTCTTCTTCATGCCTCCGAGCAGCCAGTCAGTCAGTCCAACGACCTTTGCACCCACGCCATTCTCCCAGTTTCCGCCTTCTTGTACGTGTTCTATCGTATGCTTGGCCACCCTGCCCTCCTCGTCAAATTCGAAGATGAAGAGGCCTGTAAACTCTTTGCTGTCGTCTTCGCCCTTTCCGCCACCGAGCCAATAGGTAATCTTATCCACGCTATCCTTAGGTCCAATTCCTTTGTAGAATGCTCCTATTCCTTTTCCACGGGTCTTACCGATGGTTCGCCATCGCACGATGAGTTGCTCAGGACAAGTCGATGACGCAGCGCGTTTAATCATCCGTTCGGTAAGAATCTCAAGCTTTACATTCCCAACTAGAGGTAATTGACCCCATACGATTGGCGAGGTCCATAATGCTGCTGAATACGCTACTCGTCCGGAGACTTGGGGGAGGTGCGGATGTGTTGAGGGAAAGAGGTGGAGGGTGATTTGCGGGGAGAGGATTTCCTGGGGAAGCGGGGATTGGAGGAGTGTTGGCATGCGGCTTTGGAGGATGCGAAGAGCTGTTGTTTGGAGTTAGTTTTGAATGTCCTTTTCTTTGCGCTTGTTGTGAGAGGGAGGAACTTGCTTTTTCCTAGCTTCGGATTCCTTGTGTCTTGTGGCTTTCTGCCATCTGAGTCTTGGTGATTGTAGCTCTGTTCAACATTCCGCTGAGGCTTTGAGCCGGCGATTCCAAGGTTGTAGATTCCACCAGTAGCTCCAAAAAATGGTGTCCCAGTAGGTTGGTTGACTGGAATCGTAGCGTTTGAAATAGAAGCTACTTGTATGGGAATCCGCTGAACTGGTACTCTTGTTTGGCAGCCGACGGATTTGATGGTGTGGGGTTTGACAACATGCCTTGGGAAGCGCATTAGATTCAATGGCACCGACATCAGCCAAATTGCTTTTGGTTCTCTATCAGAGACATCAAGCAGGCAAGGGCACGATGCAGGAAGTTGTACAAGAGATCGTGATGTGGAGAAGACTCCGTAGAACAGATGGCTGGAACCTTGGAAGCTTTATCGATAGCGGAGTCAAGCATGCTCATGCTGGTGCTCGTGCTTGTGCTAGGGATGACAGGGGATGGCTTTTTCAGCGAACCCTGGAACACCATCTACGGAGTACGACGAGTACTGAACTGAATACTACAGAACACTCTAGTACTGCTCTCTTTGGTGATTTTATTCTGGTCCGCACATCAACTCTGTTACTAACTGATCACAACAACAAAAGATTTGCGAATTTTGCAGCACCAACAAAGAGTCATCCAGTTGACCAGTCAGTGACCAAACAAGTGATCATTCACTTCCAGAAGGCGGCAGGTGTTTCAAGATATTAATCACGTGGCAGGTCTACCCGAAGCCTCGCAACGTTCGTTGACCCGCCATCAAAGGTCCTGGTCGCGATATAGATCCTCTTCCCCAACCCAAGCAACCTCCACCTCCACCTCCGCAACCTCCATCGCAGAAACCACCCACCCTTCCTTCTGCACAAGACATACTCAATACTTCTCTACCTGATCGTCTGCCTACCGCAACGATGAACCCAGAGTAGTAAGTCTCTCACCGTCCTTCATCTCCATCTCGGATCTTGCCTCCAAGCTGCCTAGATCATACTGGTCTATCAAAACCCCCTTCTGCGAACATATTGCTAACTGACTTCCTTCAACAGAGTACCCTCCTGCACCATCCATACGTACTACGACAAACTCCTATCACTTGCCTGCGAGATCCGATAACAAAGCCATACTTACGTTCTGATCTATAGATACGATTACCTGTTCAAGCTCCTCCTTATTGGAGACTCGGGTGTCGGAAAGTCATGTCTGCTTCTGCGATTTGCTGATGATACTTACACTGAGAGTTACATCTCCACTATTGGTGTCGACTTTGTGCGTACAACATCTGCCAGGCTGGGAATAAGGCGCTAATAAACAAGCAGAAGATTAGAACTATCGAGTTGGATGGCAAGACTGTGAAGCTCCAGATTGTAAGAATGACAGAAACACCAAGAATTCACCCAGGATGCTGACTGCTGGAATAGTGGGACACTGCTGGACAAGAGCGTTTCCGAACCATCACATCCTCCTACTACCGTGGTGCCCATGGCATCTGTGTCGTCTATGATGTTACTGACATGGATTCATTCAACAACGTCAAGCAATGGTTGCAAGAGATTGACCGATACGCTACAGAGGGTGTGAATAAGCTTCTTGTAGGAAACAAGTCTGATATGTCAGACAAGAAGGTTGTTGATTACACAGTTGCCAAGGTATGTAATATCACATGGCAAGAATCAGCTTATCAGAATCTTGATTGCCAAAGAGTTTTCATACATTCTAGAATGACCCACTAATTTGGACTTGGTATAGGAATTCGCCGACAGCCTCGGTATCCCTTTCCTCGAGACCTCAGCAAAGAACGCCAGCAATGTAGAACAGGCATTCTTGACCATGGCCCGACAGATTAAGGAGCGCATGGGTACAACTACCGCGAACAACAAGCCAACCGTACAAGTTGGACAGGGCCAGGGGGTCCAATCGGGATCGGCTGGCGGTTGTTGCTAAAAATCCCATGAATCTACACGATATATGACAACGAAGATGACGGTACCACCAGCTTTTTCTTTCCGTCTCCATGCAGTAGAAAGATTTCCATTTGGATTAACTTTCCCTGCATTTTCATCATCTGAAATTTTCGCTCCGGGGGGTAGATTAGACCCACACCTACGCAAATACACACCTGCATTTCGGGGGGAAGGAGTAGAGTGTTAATGGTGGATGGAGATCAGGGAGCATTTGATGGTTTTTTTTCTCGGAAATTTGCCTTTGGCGTGGTATTGGGGCGGGGATCATTTTCACGTTTTTTTTTCTCTCTCTAGTCTTTCTTCCCTGTGTGCCTGCCTGCCTGCCTCTCTGGTTTTCTTACTGCTGCTGCTGCTGCTGCGGCACCGCGTGGGGGGGTCTTTTACAATTTTTGTTATTATGATGATAGGAATAAAGGTTGACCGTGCAACTGAGTACCTCTTGTGTTTTTGCCTTTGGATTGATGTGATTCTTTTTCTTGTGATGGTTTTCTCCAACTTTTTGGAGGAGTTTTTGCAAGTGGAGGTATTCTATGTTCTCCCTGTCGTCTATGTTTCCTGAATAATGTGCCCTACTGTATGGAGTTCTTTTATCAAGTAGGGAATGGGTTTCTAGCGAGTATCATACAGAGCACAATGTGCTTAGAGGCTTGAAGGGATCCAAGAATTCGATTGATGTGAGGGAGATCTTTACTACCTACTACATCTATAGGTACTTCTCACCTCGCCCCGCTCATTATTCGATATCTTATCTTTTTTATCTAATTATTCTAGTCTTCTAGGTGTCTTTGAGGGGAGAGGGAGCGTGGAGGATAGGCAGGTATTAGATGTGATGTTGGGTGTGTGTTTGTATGGCGTGTGGGTCTGTTGTACTGTACGGTACTTGGTGTATTTGCTTTCCCTGGGCAGGTGGATGGAGGTGGAGGAAGGGGTACGGGAGGAGGGGGAGTGATTGTGGATGTGGATGTGGATGTGGGATGTGGGATGTGAACAATGGGAAGGAAAGGTAAGGAAAGGAAAGTGTGTTGAGTAGGTTTTCCTGTGAGTTGTTTTGGGGTTTGTTTTCATCAGGGGAGGGGAGGGGAGGGGCAAGGTGGACGGTGGATTGTGAATCGCGTATGGGGGATTGTGGATTGTGGATTGTGGATTGGAGGTTGGGATTGGTTGGGATTTTGGAATTTTGGAATTTTACGTGGGATGGTGGTGAGCGGTCTTGGGTGGGTTGCTGATTTGGAGGGGTAAAGAGTTGAGGTGGGGGGGAAGGGGGAGTGTGGATGGTAGAATAGGTAGGGTATTAAGATAATGTTGGTTTTGAGGGGGTTTTACGGTGGGTGAGGGGGATGGTTGAGGATGAGGGTGAGGGTGAGGGTGTAATTGAGATTGAGATTTTTGTGGGATTGAGATGAGGTAGGGTTTATAAGTAGTAACTATACCATGAAGGTGTGAAGGTGTAAAGGATGTCGGGTGTGTGATCCTCTAGTAGTATAGCCATAGAATTCAACTTCACGTTTTGATAAGAGAGAGTAGATTGTGAATTGTGGTCTTCGACAACTTAAACATGTAGAGTTTTTTTGGTTGAGGATTGGGGTTAGGATTGAGAGGATATTCATATTTGTGGTTTTGAGGAAAATATGTGGTTTTTATTGTATTGTTGGGGTTAGATGGTTAATCACTTGTTGTGCAAATAATTTGATGGTTCTGATTTGGTTGGTGTTTATATAGCTCTGCTCTTGGGTTAGGGTCTATAGTAGTGTAACCAGAATTAGATTAGACTCTTCATTAGCGAACACTAGCTTCATTGAAAAATAGTGTTGCTTTTCACGAAAATTGTGGTAATATAGATGGCATTCTGAGTTTAAGTCTCTTGGAAGATATACCGATCCCAGGCCTTACAGTTCTCTTCGTATTCCACGAGTATGAGGAACTGATATTTGTCTGAATTCGGGTATGTGGGCTCAGCGGGAAAGTTGTGTTAAGCGAAGTATATGTTGTCTAGCTCTTCAAGATTCATAATTCGTAAGGAGATACGCCATGAAGAGACGTTTCTCTTTTGTGATCTTTCTATGATGACCTGGATTTGTCAATGTCTTGAAGCCGACTGAAGTGTATCCTCCATGAATCGGTACCAAATTCAGCAGACTCGCAATCAAACTCCAATATTCCACGTAATACATCTCTTCCATAAACCTCCTCACAAAAAAAAACAAGAAAACAAACTAACCCCAAAAATCAGATCAACTCTCCCTCGCCCCCCAATCCTCCCACTCCCCAACAAACCCAATCAACTCCTCATAATCCCTACAAACACGCTCCGTCCCAAACCCCTCCACCGCCTCGTCCGTCAAGTTCTTCACCTCGAGCGTCAAATCCGGCTGACACATCAACACCTGCCGTAAGAAATCGCTACAGTGTATGATATCCTGCGGCGTCGACATTTCCGGCATCTCGTCCGCTTCGATCATTCGTTCCTCGTTGAGTGCGGACCAGAGGGCCCAGTAGCCTTCTCGCATGCCGTTCTGTGGGAGGTTAGTTTGTGCTTTTATGGTGAGGACGGAAGGGGGGAAAGGAGAAGAAAGGGGGATGGGAATATACCAGACACTTTAGTTGATGGAATACAGAAAATGTAGAGCGGTGCGGAGCCAGCGTTGGGTGGTTGAAGAAGCCTCCATGGTTGGGAATTAGTGCTCTCCATGCGGTACTGCTTCCTAGCCCAGGTGTCCCGTACTTTTGGTCGTATTCCAGGACTCGTGTTATCGGTCTTACTATTGTGTCTTAGTCAATATCTGATTCGGATCCTGAACATGGCTAAGGATAGGATGGCATAAGATACTCACATTGAATTCCCCCCTTTTGACTAATATAAGTAGACCTTCGACCGGCATAAAAAGAGACCCCGCTAATTCCAGAGATTGTTAATAGCCAGATGAACCATCCCGTGAATCGTGCAAAGTTACTAGGAGATCTTCGTGTTTGTTTGTCGGTATCTAAACCCTCTTCGTGACTGAGGACTGCGTATGCGTGGCGGTTGGGGGAGGGCATTCGGAAGTTAAACATCTTGTAGAAGGAATGTTAGTCGACTGGACACAAAATCTTGACCATGGCTTTACTGGACTTGTATACGCGATGGTAAGAAGAGGTAGACTGCTACTCACCTTTGCCAGAATTGCGTAGCGCATGGCGCCAATTCCACAGTACGAAGTATATAGAGACGTGTCGATTTTGGGGGTATATTAGCCACTCAGGAAGGTCGTAAACGGGGCTGTATATCTACCCCAAAGGGAGAATTGTAGATTCAGTGGGCTGAAAGTGTTTCTCGTAGTAGGAGCCAAGGGAGTCAACTCTCAACTACACAAGACGTGCTATCCTAAATACCATCGTAGATCCAAGCCATAAGTGTTTATGGCAAACATGAGTAGTGGCGTATTTGGCTCGTGCTTAAGTCCCAAGTTTCTAGATTCCCACCATTAAAATGCTGGATTCTGAAACCCGGGTTTGACACATGGTTCGCTTGTCTGGATGTGAGTTTAGTAACCGAGTAGCTGTACCCAGTGTTTTTTTACAAACAAGTAGAATGTTCGGTACTTGTATAGAGGGAGAGGAAAGATAGGGAAACCTCCCTCTGCTTTGACCTGTTCCATCAAATCCTCTGGAATTTATAGTTGTTCATACGCACTGGCGAAATTATCTTCCATCGCATCTCGTAGTTTTGCAACTGCCTGTCGCCTTCCTCGCTAATATTCCCTTTGTTCAAATCCACTAACCTCTTCGTCAGAGCTGCGGCCCTACAAGGAAGCCCGATAGAGCCCTTGGGACTAACTCGAACCATTCCCTCGCAAGATACCATCCACGTGATCTGCATCACGCAATACCCCCCAGACACCCAGTCACCAACAACCCAAACCCCGAAAATTAGCCCCCTCAGCCAACCACAACCACTCGCTTATCCAAAACCCCACAAAAGCAGCAAAACAACATTCATATCTTCAAATAAACCATTCACCGTCACCAAAAACTGGGATTAAACCTGTCCGCCTGGCCCAGTCAGTTAGTGTGTGCTCCCATGTGCACCAATTCCCACAAGCGCCGCCACCACCACGAAGCTGTTTCCCCCGTTAATTTGGACGCGCCCTGGTCAAGCGTCAGACCGCTCGGTCGTATATAAAAGTAAGTATTTCGTCAATCTACGAAAGATGATTATATTAATTCTCTCTAGGAAAAAAAGATTATAATATATCTTTTTGTTTTGTGTTTTTTTTTGTTGCTTTTTTGGAGAGATTTTAAGAGTGAAGTTTTTTTGCTGGAAAGTCACTTCGCTTACGGTGACGGAGCGACTGCTTGGGAGTCGCTTGATTTGTAGTTCTAGTAGTTTGAAGTGCCGAAGATGGTTGATGTGCCTCACGTAGAAAAAAGAGACGACAAAATTGGGGATTCGCACCGCCTCAATGGGAGCTATCCTTGACGAGGACATAGTAAAACTGACAATCAGAAGAGAGGAACAAGACACGACCTTCATAGAGCATTCCGAGTTCAATTCACAAGCAAGCTCTTGCTAAACTGCTATCTCGTCCTCAATATCGGGCTTGAATGCCAGCAAAAGCTGTCCATGCCAGTTCTAATTCTTATACCTCAAATGACGATCCGAGTATTTCCTCGCTTGAGCTTGAGGGGCTTTTAGGATACAGCGATTGGTGAAGGAGTAGAGCCCATGTAACCCATTGCGAGGACAAGCTATATCGTCAAGCAACACAAGACAATACTTCATATTCGTTGCCGCAAGCTTATATGAGCTTACTACCGTTCAACGAGCAGATGGTTCTCTTTGGACAAGCTATCGGCGCAAGGCGCCAACACAGAGGCAAAATTGAAAAGACTAAAGATTGCAAAAGAAAATTGGAAGAAGAGCTGGAGGCTGAAGTAAGAAACAACATGCTTTCTTCTCAATACCACCGCTTAGTTCAGATGTGCAGATGGATATGGAGTGCTCAAAACCGTGTCGATTTGAAGCGATCACCACGATGCTTCGGTCACGACTCACACAGAGCTAGGCGAAAATCGGAACCCAGGCCAGGCAGGGCTGAGCAGATAATATCAGATGTAGAGGATATCCAAAAAATTAGCATCAGGCTTTGCTTTTGGTTTCTCCAGAAAAGCCGTTACTACGAAATTATCTGATGAGAATGAAGGAATGAGTCTGGAGTTTGATATTATTGAAGGGTTCTTGCAGGGAGGTAATATGTATGAGGGCTTCTCTCCCTTTTCGGAAAGCAATAATAGGGAAAGTAATGGGTAGTAGAAATGTAGCAAATGAATGCATTGAAGGATTGAAGTAAGATAAGAGTTTTTGAAATTCAGGGAGGAGTCCACAAATAGGAAAACATACTGTAACACACATAACCTTGCGCTGCGGGCTTCGTACCGCCACTTTGAAGAAAGGACGAACAAGAGATGAGACGAAAAATCAACGCGACATGTGACCTTCCGAATCATGAATCCGTCTCCCCAAGATAACCAAGATAACCAAGATTACCAAGACACTTTCTAGGCGATGTTCTAGTTTGGTAGGTGAAACTGGTATTGAGTAGAAGGCTAGGAGAATAAATGGAGCTGTTTGCCGAAGTGCTGTACAGTACAGTACTGTATCTGGAGCCGAAGTTTGCTTCCAGAAACAGGGGCCTTTGAGATGACGGAGGACAGCAGGGGTCTTGGGATCTTGGGATCTTTTTACGAAGGAAGTCCAACACCGACTAGAACCATCTCAACCCCCCAATTCTTTCCCCCTGTTTTCTGACCGATTGAAGGTTACAATTCCCCCTTCCCCTTCCTAATGGCATTCCGAATTCTTTAATACCCCGTACCTTTTCATTTCCCGGGCCCCCACGGCCACGCTCCCCCAAATTTCCTTTTCCACAAAGCCGCAAAGATGGCCACATCTCTGCGCAACCTCACGATCGCAACACAACGAGCGACTCTTGCGCCAGTCGCAACCCTTCCCTCGAGCTGTGTAACGAGTCTACCGATCCCGCGAGCGAAAGGCCTCACTTCACGACGCTCAAACTCCACAATTGCATGCCGGCCACTGTCCCGATCATGGCAGAAACCACGAATCCCAACCGTCCAGTCCGTATCTAGGAATCCCCACGCTTCTCGATCGCTGGCATCAGTATCAGATTCAACTTCCAAATTCACATTCGGGATATCGTCCTCCTTCTCGGCGAAAGACCGACGATTCAATCCCGCAAAGAACGTCTTTAATTTCAACCCCTATAACCACATCCTGGCGCGACGGAAAGACAAGAGTACACGTCCGGATAGCGGCCAAGATGCCTTTTTCATAAGTCGCGTGGGAGAGAGTTCGGATGTGGCCTTTGGAATTGCAGACGGGGTGGGAGGATGGGTAGATTCGGGGGTCGATCCGGCGGATTTCTCGCATGGCTTTTGCGATTACATGGCACATGCGGCATATACACACAAACCCGACGTAGGGAAACCGAATCTGGGCGCGAGGAGTCTGATGCAACGCGGCTACGAAGATATCTGCGACGATGGGTCCGTACGAGCGGGAGGGAGCACGGCATGTGTGGGCATCGTACGTGGGAGTGGGAAGCTGGAGGTTGCGAATCTGGGAGACTCGGGGTTCGTTCAGCTGCGACTGAATGCGGTACATAGCTACTCGGAACCGCAAACTCACGCGTTCAACACGCCGTATCAACTTTCCATTATACCCAAACAGATGCGAGCGCGACAGGCGGCGTTTGGGGGCCAGCAACTTTGCGATATGCCGAAGGATGCGAATGCTTCACAGCACGCCTTGCGACATGGGGATGTACTGGCTTTTGCCAGTGACGGAGTTTGGGATAACCTATCGAGACACGATGTCCTGAAAATCGTCTCTAAAATCATGGTTTCGGCGAAGGCTTGGGTACATACAGAAAAAGGTATCGACGTAGGACCACATATAAGCAGCTTCATCACAACCGATGACGGAAGCAGTGGGGAAGAGGAAATACCCCCCTTACAAAGCTTTCTAGCCGTAGGAATTGCACACGAAGCCAAAATGGCCAGCGTAAACACAAAGCTCGATGGCCCATTCGCCAGAGAAGTCCAGAGGGAATACCCGAATGAGAATTGGCGGGGGGGAAAGGTGGACGACATCTGTGTTGTCGTGGTAGTGGTATGTGAAGAGGGGAAGTGAAAGATAGATTTCACTTTCTTCTTCCTACTGTACCTATATATTGCTCTTAGGGTATGATTTCCCGTAGAACCCAGGACCCGCTCTAGAAGCGGCGTGTATTATGCGAGTACAGTACTGTACTGTACTGTACCCTTTGAATAGACATTGGAAACCTGCGATATGCGGTATTCCGTTGAAATGGTTTTTTTTGTAGATAATGGATTTTTGGGTGGTTTCTTCGTTGTTTTTTTTGATGGGTATCATATGCAGTGCTGCTGTGACTCCGTTCTTTTGACTCGCTTGTTGGGGTATAGTGGCTCTGATATTCCCGAAAGTTAGGGGTTGCCTGATCTATTACCTACTCAGTTGCTTTTTACGTTGATAACCATTTAGCTTTCTTTGCTCACCCTGCCATCCAGACACTTCTCCAAGCCCAAGCCCAAGCAGAGACGAGGAAAAGGAAGGAGTATTAAGTAACCTCCCGTCCTCCAACCAACTTACCAAGTACAGTATTAACTCCTAGAGAATCCATAAGTAACATAACAATCAACATCAATTCATATCCCCTTAACCTCCCAAATAACTCCTACTCTCCATCAAACAAAAACAGAGGCCCTAACTAGTTTAGAACCATGCTTTTCTATTAAGTGTTTGTTAATTATTAATTATTAACTAAATTCTTCATCTCTGATTCTGATATTTTGTGGATGAAGTGTGGTATAGGAGTTTAGGTGTTTAAGAGATATTGTCTGGGGTGTGGAGGAGATTGGAATGGGAAAGGGAATGGGCGATGGGCGATGTAGGTTAGTTTGTTTTCTTGGTTGTATGTACAGTATGTATCTCGCTCGCTTATACTCTACCTTCCTACTATACTCCCCTTGATGAATTACTATCTCCTAGCTTTATCCCTCTCTCCCCTTATACTCCCATACTCTACCTTCCTACAACCATCTAAAACCATCTCCCATCTTCATACTCCTCCCTCTCTCTCCCTCTCTCCCTCTCTCATCTTCAACCAACTCAAGATTCCAGAGAAACAAATCAACCCCTAAATACTTCATACAACACTTCCTTGTCCTCAAACAAGTAACCACAACCAAATCCCCAAATCCAATCTAATCACAATAACGAAAAAGAAGCAGCAAGCAAGCAATTAATCCAAAGAAACCCCGATCTACAATATTAATCTCAATCTCAATCTCAATCTCAATCTCAACCTCAATATTATAGGACATCATATTAGATATTATATCTATCTATAAACCCCCTTTCTAGGTTAACTATCATATCATATAGTAGCATATTTACAGCTTACTTACTTGTATATTGAACAGTATACAGTGCAAATTCCCTATACTGTAAGTAAGCGAGAGAACTGTAAACGTCCTAACATTTCCCCCTTGCCCAGAAAAACAAACACACATAAATAACAAACCCCCTATCTGAAAATATCTCACATAACCAACTTTCCTCCTTTACTATTACCTCCTCCCACCTCCTTCCCAAGCTAACTCTAACTCCCTCACTTCCTTTTTTCACTCTTCTACTCTCCTATCCACATCCACAACCCCACATCCACACCCTCCCAACAACTCCTCACTTCCTAACTCCATCCACTATTCCCACATTCACCCAAAACCCACCTCATCTAAACAACCCTTCCCCTTCCCCTTCCCCTTAACCCCCTCACAATATCCACAAAAACGATCGAACCCAAGCTTGCAACCCACCGCACCGAAAATCGGTACTCGTACCTACCCAAAGAGAAAGAAGTCCATGTGCACATTTTCCGAGTACGTACGAGTATCCCTCTACCATACCCAACAAAACCTCTCCCTCCGACCCCCAGCATTTTACCTTAAACCCTGAGACACTGAAACACCGAGACACTAAACCACTAAACCACCCAATATAATCCGCCTCAAAGCAAGCTCAACTCAAAATCAACTCGAACCTATCCATCCATCCATCCATCTATCCATCTATACAAAAAAAAAAAAGGAGACTGACTCTCAAACAACATTATAGATACTACATGTATTATATAGTAGCTAGTAGCTTAAAAGAGAGCCGGGGGGGGGGAGAGATAGAGGAAAAGAGAGAAATACCTAGACTCGAAGATAAATATTAATAGTGAGGAGAGTATACTATAGATGTAAGGAGGCGGAGGGACTAGAAAAAAAAAGGGGGGGGGGGAAGGAAAGATAGATGAGATGGATTAATAGGTTAATACTGTAACATAGATGAAATGGGATAGGTTTTCCATTTTTCAACTTCAACTTTGATTTTGATTTTATTGGCAAGGGCTACATACTCCGTTTTCATCCTTTATCTATTCCCCATCCCATCCATTCCACCCCTTCTTGCCTCCCGCCAATCCATTCCCCCCAACCTATTCATCTTATCCCCAACCTCCACCAAGCTCATCCCATCTCATCCCCAACCTCCACCAAGCTCATCCCATCTCATCCCCAACCTCCACCAAGCTCATCCCATCTCATCCCCAACCTCCACCAAGCTCATCCCATCTCATCCCATCAGCCCACCAAACCCGGCGAAAAGGTAATATATAAAGTAAGCCCCCCAAGAATCCTAATGCCTCCCATACCAGAAAAAAAAAGCCCTAGCAACCCATGATATCATCCCTCCCTTGACAAAGGAATAAAGATAAAGTAAAGGCCTCCCAACCCATGTATATGAACAAAAAATGCCTTGGACCCGAGATGATTGATGACCCTTTGCCTTTGCAGCAAAGGGGAAAAACAGAGAAATGAGAAAAACCTCCCATCCTAAGCCCGTAAAATGCCTTAATTTCCATCATGAAAATTCCCCCATCCTTCCTTCCCCCAAAATTTCCCCATATATCATGTTGAATAAAAAAGCCCCCAATCCGTTGTAAAACTCCTCGTGATCCCCATGATTTCGCCGTTGAAAATGAAAGTGAGGAAGGGTAAGAACCCATTCATCATGTTACCATTTTTTGATATCCTTCATATCATCACTATCCCCCCATATCATCATCTGCCTCCCATCTGCTCCAATCTCTCCTTCAAGAGCTCATTGCCCTGTAATAAATCCTCCAACCAATCTGCAGCCATGATTAAAACCGCACTTTTGCTGAAGCCACCACCCCGTAATCCAGGTACCAACTCCCCAAGGTCCTCAAATCCTTCGCGAATCAACGTTCGTCGTTTTTGTTCACTTCGGATGTGATTCTCTCGTTTCTGGTCCTCGGTCAGATTTTCTCGCGCTGCTTTTCCGGTGGTGGCATTAGCTGTAGATTTCCGTCGTTTGTTTACAGGCTCTACGTCAGCGTCCTTTTCCTTTTTCACAGTTTTCCTCTTCTTCGGCTCGGGTACTTTAGGTGCTGGTGATCCCTCCTCTCCCTTGTCATCTCTTACTTTGCTCTTCCTTCTCTTTTTGGGTCTGGGATTGTCATTTTCGACCAGATCACCATTAGATTCTGCCTTCTTAGGAGCCCGTAATGCAACCACTGGACTTGGCGGTACCGAGTTTTCGGCACTCAGAGTGTCATGTTCGATTCTAAATGCGCTGTCTATACAGTGTAATTGCGCTCGTTCCAACTCGTTGACTGCATCGTGATTGTTATGTGCCATAAATCCCTGCGGCGTGTTGAATGAAGAATCTGATCCCCATCTTATATCGATTTTCTGATTGGAATTTCTCAGTCTCGCTGGGGTATTGTCTGGATGAGCGAAAACCATATCTGTGTAGAAGCTATCCCGCATATAGTCATTACTTGGCGGTTCATGTTGTGCTGTATAAGGACGTGCTGGTGGGTATTGCGATATCGACTGCGGCCTAATATGCCCATTTACTTGTCGTAGTGACATGTCGGGTCGTATTAAAGAACTCGCCGCAAAGCTCTGTGATCGTCCTGAAACTCCATTTTGCAATACCGTAGCTGCGGCCAATACTTCTGCCGAGGTTGTTTGGGGGGGTGGTGGAGGTGGATTGGCATGAGGTATTGGTGGCAGACCGTCGAAATTCACTTCGGGTTGGTCGTGTGCGCTAAGATGTGGTTGTTGACCGAAACTAGACGTTGTTCCCATGAACGTCGGTGGCAACTCATCCCATCCAAAAGCCGACTCTGCCGCATCTGGGCCATTTGTAAAGAGGTTGTAATCAAAGTTTTCTGAGCTCACTCCATCAAAAAAGCTGTCGAGGAATTTGGATTCATTGTCGTCGAGTAACGAAGGACCTGGTGCTGCGGAGGGCGGGGAGGGGAAAGGGAAGTTGGAGGAAGAGTCGAAAGAATCTTGTAGCCAGTAAGTATTCATTGTCGTTACAGAAAAGAGAGCAGATGGTGACACTCACAGCCAAAAGGCATATCGAGATCGCCTGGTTTCGACGAACCCATACTTGGACGCTGTACTGCGAGCATGGATGCCGTATCGAGGGCTTCTGGGGTGTAAAGTGGTAGGTGGGATGGAGGTGGAGGAGGTGGAGGAGGTGGAAGTGGAGGAGGAGGAAGTGGAGGAGGACTCGTGAATGTGGTGGTAGCTATGGTCACTGATGATCTCGCTGTTTGGTTATCCGGGACTGGTATTGGGCGCAAGTGTGACGCGGGATCTCATGGTCTTTTGGCATCGACTTGGAATCTGGCTCGTCGGTGAATGACTAGGAAATGGAATAGGCCAGAAGCGTGTGCTGTGTATTTCTTTCAGCAACTCAATACGGGTACTGGTACGCGCTATCGGTTTCTTGGTCTTATTTGGACCCCGCGACGTGGACCTTGACCCTTGAAAGCAAAAATACGGGAGTGGAGTTGGGTTGCTCGGTCTATCGCTTGTGAGCTTGGGGGTTTGACGAGGCAAGGCAAGGGAAGGCGAGCGCTGCAGCATCAAAGAGTTCGGTTATCGCCTTTTCTTGGCGAGCCCTCTATTTTATTTTTCGTGGGGAAGGGAAAGAGGAGACGATGTCTTGATTACGATCGTGGTTGCAGTTGATGCTGGAGCTGATCCGTTCCAGTGGCAGTGGACGTCAACGTCGATACGATCTGCAGTGCAGTGCAGGCCAGGCGGCAGGGCACGTAGGGCAGGTAGGGCAGGAAGGGCAGGATGAAGGGAGAGGATCAGGAACCACGCAGGAGGTGCAGATCCCGTGGTTTTGACGATGTATGTTTTGGTCGGGAATAAGGGATCATGAAAGTGAAGTTGGGGAAGCAATGGAAGAGATGAAGAGATGAAGAGATGAAGAGATGAAGAGATGAAGAGATGAAGATGGAAGAGCCGGATTTGAGTTCCAGAACAAGTCTCAATAAAACTCTTGGGAATGCAAGAGTAGAGTCTCGCTATGTTATCTCCACTCTTTCTCAGCATTACAATGTCTATCATATCCCGTCGTCAAGCACTAAGTAGCATTCTAGTCGCCATACAGGACCTAGACTTATGCATTGGATGCGGATGCAGGCTGTCCGTGGTGCTAGTATTTTTCAAAAATATCCGATCTCTGATCTCTTTCGCGGTACAAGTATCAGGTGCAGCCATTTCCCAGGGGAGGACGATTATGTGGAGGTGGTACTGGCGATGTGAATGGTGGGTGGATGGATGGATAGAGGGGTCGCTGTGCTGTACTCGACTACCTAGTACGACTAAGCTACTCGTCCTATGGGCACTACGGCGCTACTGCCACTGGCAGGTTGCGGTGAGAGCTTCTAGTCAGGTCACGACACCTTCGTCCCCAACTTTCACATGTCAGCCGTGTCTCTTCTGGCCTTCAGGGCTCAGCCGTGGGTGGTGCAGCCATCGTCCTTCAGCAGTGATAGCTCCGATCGACCCCTGCGACGCGCCGAGTCCCGGTTTGGTTTACAGATTTGCAATAGAGGACCAGACAAGCCTTGAATAGCCTTGAGCAGCCTTGAGCAGCCTTGAGCAACCTTGGAGGGGCCAAGGGCTTGCCTCCTACCTTGCTGGGTATGTAAGTACAGTATCAGTATCGGCGTGGAGATTGATACTATAGAGCAGCAGGAGATAGTGACAACCTTTACTAATACACCACTTTACTACAAGAAGTATCATCATCCAGTATGTCCACAAAAGGAAGCAACATAAATAAAGTACTTGCGTATTCGTTTACCTAAGTACTAGTATGTACTACCTAACTTTCCTCACCCCCATATTGATACCTACCTACCTAGGTAACAGGTACCTATGTCCACTGCGAAGGAGATCGAGGGGTACGGAGTTAGCAGCATAGCTGAGGTAATATCTATAGCATTTCCACTACGAGTACGGTACTCACACCAACCAATCCCTTCCACCCTACCCCGATGGCGCTGCAAGGCTATGGATTACAGACGTGGGGAAATGCCAAGATGACCTCAACCTCGGCCCACTATCGCTCGATTAGGTCTCTCAACTGCGGTGCCAAGACGACGAACAGGAGTCAAGACTCAAGACTCAAGACTCAAGACTCAAGCCTCCCATGGCTCCTTCCTTCCCGAACGCCACATAACGAATTACTTGTACTTAGTACAACGAGCAACACGCAGAACGACGGCACTTCCTCGTTCTTGTATTCTTGCCCGGCCGAGTAGGTAAATTTACTTAGGCAGGTACTCGAGTACTCCGTAGACTCCGTAGACTCCGTATAGATGCTCTTCAAAGACCAACTCCCAAGCCATCAAAAGGTACGGAGTATGTACCAGTTTAATGAGCAACCCTTTCTTTCCTTCCCTTCCTCCCCTTCCTTACCCCCTTACCCCCTTACCCCCTTCCCCCCTTCCCCCTTCCCACGGACCATTACCCTGAACTTCACATCACGTCTTACCCCGGACTCCTCCGCATTCAATTTCAATGTTACGAAGTATTGCATGATTAGTGAATCTGACTTCCTTCTATCCCCAAACCGGTCCAACTCTAAACACTGCATCGCATCGCCAACTTCACCCTCACCGCAACATTCCATGAATCATTTCATCAAATCTCCTATGGCCACGCCATCCACCCACAGTCCTTCCTTTTCTAGACCCTGTCTGCAACCTGCCCCTCTGCAATTTGGCCGTGCTTCCATGATCGTTCTTTACACTTTAGCCAAAAAGGTGTGATTTTTTCCTTCCCTCCCCTTGCATCGAATTCCGGCGGTGATTACCCTTTTGGGATCGTGGAAATGCCTCGGCAGCCCTCTTGTTTGCCAGTCCATCTGTCCCAGTAAAGGCCTTTTCGGTGTCCAATTGACTCCCAGGGATGATACTTACTTCTCCGTATGTACATGTCAATTGCCTTTGTTGCAACACTATTGCGTCGTGTTGGCAGCGCGAACGGGATTGTTGAAACTGTCATTATTCTGTAGATCATTCTGTGCTAATTGGCAGCCCCAGGATCCATCTCCCGCCTTGTTTTTGCCATGGCAATAGAGACCGCCACCAACCAAGGTCGCCCTTTACGATTAAGAAATAACGTACCGCTGAGTCTTCGCCCGGTACTACGAGCGTATTTTTTGGGTTATCTATCTAGTACAGCCCCAAGAGTACTGACCCTTTTGTTGACCTATCTGAGTCGTCGGAACAAAGATGTGGAAGGAAAAGATAGCAAGTTCTTGTCATCCTTATTAGGCATCTTGAGAGGTGGCTTGGAGTTGCAACGCTTCCCTACTTTTTGCGCTGCGCTCGTTGGAGGTTCCACCTTTCTCCAGGCCCGTGATTCCCCCCTTTAGGAAACTTTCTTCATTTGGCTGACATTCTCCAGATTCCTATACAAGGATTGATTGCCATTTTCGCATCATCGAGATCTCCGTTGGTGAGACTGAGGTAAAAGCTTCTTTCGATTTTCCCCAGAACCGGGTTCCGGCTCATCTGTTATATGAACCCCTTGCAATATTAACTAAATCAATCGAGAAAGACGTCCTGCATATCGAGATACTGACTTATCACAGATTGACACGATGGATTTCGACTTTCATTGCTGCTTGGTTCAGTCTCAGTCTTCTCCAAACCAAAAAGAGTGATGCGTTCATTGATTATGTCCCCGAAGAAACTTCCACTGGGATCATCCACAGACCTGTTCAGTTTGCAGGTCGAACCATGGATTTGACCTTGTTTGCAGTTACCAGAGCTATTGATGTGATAGTGGGAGAATTATGGGCTCAACGAAAAATAAAACAAAAAGCTTCAGGCAAACGACTCAAGGTATGTATCAATTTTCAGATATTGTCTCCTTTGGGATGTTTGATTTGTTAATTGAGATTCTTTGGCAACGATCGAACTCGTTGTTGTGAATACCTCAGTTGATCTTCTGAATTGTCTCCAATAGCTGTTTGAATTATTTGCCCTATTCCAGAAAGATGGAACATAGTCTTTCACTACCACTTTCATCCTTCATCACAAAAGAATCCACTTCAATACCATAGAATGGTACTAACTCTCCCAGTTTGAAAACTTCATATCCTCCCTAGCAGACCCCTCTGTCTTTGCAGCATCCTGCGCTCTAATAATGTGGGCATTCATCTACACCCCCTCCCGCCTCCCAAGATCCTACAACAAATGGATCAAAACCGCCGCTCAAGTCGACCAACGCCTTCTACTAGCCCTCCGCCGCACCCGCTGGGGTGAAATCCAATACGGCGTAGAAACCGGACAAGCCCACCTTCTCTCCTCTATGGCAACAGATTACAACCTCCCAGCCTCCTATGGTGACCCCATCCTCTCCATCCCTTACCCGTGTGAGTTAGTGCACATGGGAACCGGAAAATCATGCGAGTACCACGCCCTCTCACGGTGGCTAAGAAGTTTCACCTGGGCATTCTCCACCTACCTACCCCTCAACCTCCTCCTCGCCCTGAGAAAACGGAACAAAACAGCTTTCCTCAAAGCCCTCTTCTCCTCCCTCCGCTCCTCCGCTTTCCTGGGGACTTTCATCGCAACATACTACTATGGCATCTGTCTCGCCCGCACCCGTCTCGGACCCCGTCTCCTGGGCACCACCACATCGGCCTACCAACGTCTCGACCAAGGTCTCTGTGTTGCCTCTGGCTGCATGCTCTGTGGATGGAGTGTTCTCCTTGAACCCTCCGGACGACGCAAGGAGTTGGGCCTTTTTGTGGTACCGAGGGCGTTGGCGACGCTTTTTCCTAGACGGTATAAGTGGGAGAATAGGAACAGGGAACGGGTGGCTTTTGCGTGTAGTGTTGCGGTGGTTTTTTGTGCGGTTGCGGAGAGGCCTGAGAGGGTTAGGGGGTTTTTTGGGAGGGTTTTGGGGGGTGTTTTGAGGGGGTAAATCGTTTTTTTCCCCGTTTGTTTTTGCATGGGGAGAGGGGGAGAGGGGTGTATTATCTTTTGAGGGTTGTGATGGATGGGGTTCTTGGTGTTAGAAGGAGTTTATTTACTTGTGTTTTGTATGTAAGATAAGAGTAAAGTGTAAGTGTAAATGTAAATATACCATTAGCGAGCGATCAATACCTACAATAGAGCTCGAGGTAACTAAGCCCTCTGCAACCAATCCAAGAGAAGTAACCCATATTTTCACTCTACTTGGTATTCTACCCTACTCGTAAAATCAATAAATACCACCACCAATACTACTACTACTACCATCCAACCCTTACGAGTATAATCGCAAGGATCCCAATAACCCTTCTTTCCTATAGACCAAAGAATCAATCTCATATTCTCTTGAAATAAAATAATTATTCTTCGGGGGGGTGCGGGGGAGAAGGGAAGTTGGAAGAGAGAGAGCGTGGATCTGGATCTTTGATTTAGAATAGAGATGGAGATGGAGATGGAGATGGAGATAGAGATGGAGATGGAGATAGAGATGGAGATGGAGATAGAGATGGAGATGGAGATAGAGATGGAGATGGAGATAGAGATGGAGATGGAGATAGAGATGGAGATGGAGATAGAGATGGAGATGGAGATGTATAGAGTATGTTGGGGGGGGGGAAGGTGGAATGGAGGTGTGGAGGTGGAATGGAGGTGTGGAGGTGGAATGGAGGTTTGGAGTATGGAGGTGTGGAGTATGGAGGTGTGGAAGTGGAAGCTGGGTTGAGATTTTATATTTTATATTTATGGTATTAGAGGGTTAGAGGGTTATTTGGAGTATATAGTTAGTTGGAGGATGTTTTTTATAAGTAGAGAGGAGAGGAGAGGATATGTGATGTGGGGAGTTGTAAGTGGGAAGTGAGTGTTTTATTGAAGGGTTGGTATTGTGTGTACTAGGATGAGATTATAGCATCGTTTCTAAAAAGGCTGGAAAAAGATCCGGGAAATCAGGAAGTTGGGAAGTTGAGGTCTTTGGGGCGATATATGGTGGTTATCCTTATGTTATACATTCTTCTGAATCTAGCGTCATTATGTTTATAATCCTTAAAAGTCAGAGTATTTATCCCTGATAAAGCAGGAGTAACTTCAGACTTAAGATGGGAAGATGGCGATACTTAAAAAGACAAAATATCGTAGAATACGAAGGGTTTAGATACTATATGAGGTCGAGCTTCGTATTTTCGTTCATCTTAGCGATTCAAGATTATATTGTGGGCTTATTTTGTAGGTGCTTTCCCCGGGTATTCGGTTCTTTTAATTAGTAATTATAGTCTTCTGAGCTAATATTTTCTTTTACTTCGGGTCTTTATACTAACTTTTTATCTATAGCTATCTGGGTGGGTGTATATGACGTTCCTAGGTACATCTTAGTAGCTAGATTATGATTTTTTCGCAGTTCCATCCAAGAATGAGCTTTTTGAATGTCAGATAATATTTTCTCTAGGAGTAGTAGTGCTCGGCTTTTTCTTTTCTTTTCTTTTCTTTTTACCTTTAATATATATATCTACTATTATAATTTAGTTGGTTTAATAGTAAGTGAACTGACACCCGATTCCTATCTAATGCTTTTTAATTTTTAAACTGAGAGTAGTATATAGATAGATAGATAGATATGTATATACAAATTATCGCTACTCGCTATACTGATAACAATATGAATATGAATAACCTAAAGATCCCCAACTCGATCTAGCGGGCGTTTTTTATTGTATCCAGACACATCTTCCCACCGATCGAGGATTCGAAAATGGAAGGAGCATCTCTCTTTACGAAATGGAGTTTTTTTGGGTTCTTATCAAAAGAGGCTTTTTATTTCCTATCGATATTTTAACGTATTAATATAAATAGGTATTTACTTATTATTATTCATCTCCACTTAATTAAGGTAAAACTTCTTCCTCCACGCTACTACGCATCTTAATTATACACTTAGGTCGGTATCGACTAAATCGAGACTCGTACATTGCGAATCGTGAAAGTCACTTTATAATAGGTAGGGCTAGATAATAAAGCCGGGTAAGTCTAAATTATTTCGTATAGTATAATTATAAGTTCTCTAGACAATAAGTCTATAGGTGTGCCCTTTTCTTCCTAATTATTAGAATACAAAACTACGAAAAGAGATCCTAAGGAAGAACAAACAATAGGATGAGTATTAGAAGGGATGGATACCTGTTTATATAGTTTTTGGGTTTTGGTTTTTTGGTTTTGGGTAAGTAATGTAGTTATGGTTATGGTTATTATAGTATGGAGAGTTAGAGAAAATGAGAGAGATAGAGAGATAGCATAGCCTACGTGGTGTGTTCGGCTTCTTTTTTATTGTATCTTGGTGAAGTATTATGCAATTGGGTTTTAAAAGTGAAGTTTTACGTTTCAATGTGTAATTCCTAATTCCTGCACTGGATATTGACGTTAGAGATCTAACTAGAACTCAAAGTCCTCCAATAGAAATATTTACAGTACAAGAGTGTACTTCTACGTTTCATATCAAGCACATAAACTTTCACAATAAAATAGCTAGCCACATGTAACAATACAGAACGGCTCCTTCAATTCACCCCTCAAGATCATGATATCTCTGATGAGCAGCCATAGCAAAAACAGGCATACTCGCTTTACAAACCCCACACATCTCCGTATCCTCATCCCCATCCTCATCCTCGTCCCAAGAACCCGAGACGACAGTATTTTGAGTCTGAGGAAGCATGTCTTCAGATCCTACGACGAGAGAATTACCCTCCGCCACAGTAGGGTGTTCATAACCAACCGTCATGGAGGTATCATTAGCAACATCACCCGAGTTATTCTTTACTGATAGAACAGGATCTGGTGGAACATCCCGATCCTCAATCTTCCATTCTTTTAATATAGTTTCTTGTCTTCTGAACATCTTACCGATATCCCGCCCACCGCCTTTCCCATCGTCACTCGCAGTCTCGACAAGGTTGGTGACGGCGATATTCACAAGACTGAGGTTCCATCCGCTTTGCTGTGGATGGAGTCGACGAAACATGGGTATGAGTGCCACTTGAACCAATTTCTCGACTGTAGCATCGGTGTTGTCTTTGAGATTGAAGATGAAGTTTGGGAGAGGTCCGGACCTGGAGATGCGGTTGAAGCTTCGGGTTGTTGTGCTATCGGTATTGGGAGGGGGTCGTGGTCTTGTGGAGAGACGGAGAGTTTTGGGATGGGCTAGCCATCTCTTGCTTCCTACCGAATCGAGATCATCGTCGTCCTCGAGGAGGTCGGAGTGCATCCTCTTGAGGAGACTTGTAGCCAACATGCGGAGCTCTTTTAGAACTTCGGGCATGGTGTCTAGCCGGATGTAAGAGTCCTCGATACTAATCTGAGAAGGAACTTTCCTTGCTTGTTGGACTTCGGTGTCATCAATTCCGTTGATGATATTCCATGCTTTTGCACCGATACCTCGTTCAGTGCCCGGGCCTCCTAGGATTTTCTCCAACAATTCTGGTCCCATCCCGGGGAACAGACGAACGTCTCGAACTGTGACCGACTCTTTGGTGCCGCCATAGATAAGTCCGATTTCGAACTCAGCTGGGCGTGATAGGATATGATCACGAATCCGTTGAGACATTTTGAATCCGATCCCTGGCAGCTTCCCAATATCATGACTGTCTAAAAATAGAGATATGTTACTCTGGCGTTCTGCCTCGTCACTAGGTGTTGGTGAGGCTTTGTTTACGCTCACGTAAGGTGGTAGCAGAGTTGTCTGATCTCTAGGTTTGAAGACGTTGCCCACTAGCTTACTCAAGATCTTGTTTGTGGATATACCTACCGTGGAGGTGTAGCCTTGGTCTTGCTCAAGGCTTACTCTGATGTGTTGTGCTAAATGCGAACCCAACCTGAGGCGTGTCATCAGGTCGTCTTTCAGGTCGAGAATTGGCGGGTGCGGTTGGTCAGGAAAGAAATGACCGGCAATTCCTGTCGCGTTATAGGAAAACCCAACAGTTGGGTCATCCTGCTTCAATTGGAAAAACGAGTTGGTCATATCGTGCGGGTTTAGCAGAGCCCGGTTGTAGTCGACTAAATCGGTCACATCCTGCAAGTGCAATCACATCAGCATGCTTTGACAATTATGATGACTTGAGATAAGAAAGCCATGCATGCTTAATGGCTCCCCAAAGCCTCGTTTGTCTTGAAAGACAGAATTGCGAAAATACGAACCATCCACACTTCATCAAATCCGAGCCTTTCCACCTTCCCATTCCATGAGAAGCTCGCCAAGAATTTGTATAGCAATTTAGAGGCATCCCGAAAACGTCCTAGCTCCTCGCCTAGGACAATGACCACGTCGGGAACAATCTTTCTGGCTTCGGATATCAGCTGAAGTTTGTGTAGACCACGTCTTCGGGCTTCATAATTGCAAGTGACCTGCTGATGCTATTAATGACTCGAGAGGATGAACTGAATTTTGACATTGTTTCATACAATGATTTGTTTCTAGATTAGCGTTAACAGGCTAGCGGGCGGATGTGGAGTGGAGGAATATCGGGTACCTGTTGCACGGCCTTTGAAGGGGATCGTCAATTTCACGCGCGTCTAATTTTGGACGTTGGATTATTTCACTCACTAACGGCATTTCCTTCAGAGATGGATTTTCCTTCTCAAAAACGGATGCATAGAAACAATCGTAGTCCTACGAGGAGAGTGGGTTAGAATCCATCCGGGTCCTCAGCGCCACAACTTCGTTTTCGCTCCCACTAATACGGCATCCAGATAGGAGATTTGAGGCTTAGCTAACAAAGTGAATTATAATCCTCCTATCGTTCCTCGCCATGGCCGTACGCTTTTGCGGAGAAAATTGCCCGTACCGAGACGAGTGGGGACCCGAGCATGGCGTGGATTGGTCGAAGAAGTGGAAACGGGAGTTGCGTCAATCTGCAAAAGGTGAGGCAACAACGATCTCGTTTCTCATTGATTTTGACTTCTTTTCGTGGCGATGTTTTGCACGCTGGACCGACTCTGGTGTTTTCGCGGCGTGCGTGTGTCAGGAGAAATGTTGGGGTTTGGTTTGGAGACGGCTTGGCGCGGATCGGTTCCTATTAATAGGACCGACAGTCACAGAGGTGTTTGCCACTTTGGAGCATCTCCACAAAGTGGCGTTCACCAAGCTCTGAAGTAAGAGCCCGGCCCGGGTAAGGGAGAGATGGACACGCATTGGCCCCTTATGGCACCTTCCTCAACTTAAGTCTAAGTGATTAATGAAAGAAGGAAAAAAAGCTTTTCAATTTCATTTAAATTGCTTCCGGTTCCCCTGAGCTACTCATGAGGTAAATATTTACTCGGAGCAGCATCGTCACCTCCTCGGGATTCAGTTCCACGGAGGAAGGCGAAGAAGACCCAAACTTTCTTTGCATGTACGGAGGACGTGTGTTTACGATAGATGGATTTGTTCACCTCGTCAAAGTTCGAACGGTGACCGCAAACTGAATCATCAGATGACGAGTATTGGATGGCTGAGTTCGCCTTCCACTGTGGCTTGAAGGCCGCTCAGCTCTTACTTCAAAGTAGATTGCGATATCCTCCGTAACTTACTTTGGACTGTACTAAAGTATAAGCCGGGGACGGACTAGCAGGTGCCAACCAAGCGAGTTCGGTTAGCAGATGTTCCTCGTCCGAAGAAAGGCATTTTTTTTACAGCTTCATCCCTTCACGACCTCCACTTTTCTAACCCCTCTACCACAACACTTGTCGCACGACCTCTTCACTTTTCTTAATTGGACAGCGTGGCACCCTTGAAGCGGATCTTATCACGCCCGTTCCATTTTTGATCGACGTCATGTAAGAGATGGGCCAATTTAGCTTTTGGGCGAGAGCCTTAGCCTGGGAGCCTGGCACATAAGCGAACGGTGGAAAACCAGAGTCGTGGAGTCGGGAGTCCTGGAGAGGCGTGCTGCTGTGTTCTGTTTTCTGTTTTCCCGCGGTGAGAAATCCGAACTCAGGGAAATGCAGAAGCCGAGAAGCGGACTGACTTCTGACTTGTACTGAAGTCTGACAGCACCACGACTGTACAGCATCACTGCGTTCGCGTCTATTAGTGGCCCCTGTCTTGCCGCACAGTTTGTGGAGCAGGACGGAAATAAATCACCCCCGCCTGGTGCCGCCCTCATTGGTCCCAGCATCATGTGTCAGCCGCTCTTCCACCAAAGCGCAACGCCTCGTCACAACCTTTCGTCCAGTCATGGTCCATTCTCCCCCCCCAGCGCTTCCTTGGGCGAGGTGGGTCCTCTGATTAGCCAGTCTCCTTTAAGCGTGTGGAGTGGCTGCCCTACACCCCAGGGACCCATGCATGCGATGCTCCCGAATCCCATGCGACCGTGTACGATGTATTTTGGTGCTGGGTGCGGGGTGCTGGGTGCTGGGTGTTGGGGGCGTGCGGTTGGATGTGGATGCGGATGTGTCCTCGACCATCCTGGCCCACCAACAGCTTCACTTCTAGAAATACCCGTCTCGCGCCTAAAAGTGTTTCCATTTCTTGTCACCTGCATCAGCCCTTACATCGGCGTCTCCCCACAAGCCTATCTCGTCTCAACCTTTCTTGAATCATCGTGGGATTTCAAAGCCTCTTTGCTTCTTATACAGACGACCCCGCCCGAGGGTTTCGAGTTGCTCTCATACTTTTACACATATTCTTTTCCGGGTCCGCTCCTTATCTTTCCACTTTAGCGATTCATTTTGTCCAACTCGAGACGCCGTGACGCCCGAGAAGTTCAAAGCACCTCCTGATATCAAGTGCTGAGCAGGTGGTGGCGTCCAAAACATTTACTCCCTTTTCTGTCGACACTTCCCACGATAGAGCTCTCCTGGTCTCGCTGTCTCGATGATGCTTGTATCGGTTAATTCCTGCTCTCCCGCAATGTCTTTTGCACAATCAGCGCCGCAGAAGCGGCCACGGCTCAGCCTTCAAATCAAAACACCAACAACAGCAGTTACCCTCGGGAAATCCTCAACGGCGCTGAAATCCGACATTGACCCATCCTCCCCTACTGCCTTCAACACACTTTCAAATGCATACGCTGCTGCCATCGAGAATTGTTCGCCGAGAACAGCAAGGCCACCATTTTCTGCTGAGCTCAAGATAGCCAAACCAACTTCGCTACGCCTGGAAACAACAAACTTTACCAATACGGGATACGTACACCCTAGTGAGCGAACTCAAACGCCAGGCCCATTTACCATTACCTACCCAGATACTCCAAGTTCCGCTCAACCAGGCAACACTCCAATCAGCGAACGTGGTGAGAACAAGCTTGCATTAGCAACAGCATTTACTTTTACACCGCCTCAGTCGGCCGGAACCAGCGACCAATTACCAAAAGTATTTACATTCGATGCCAACGTACCCAATAAGGACAACCCAAGTACCCCGAGAACACCAAGGGCACGAAGAACAACAATAAATTACCAAAAAACCGCACCATATACCCACCCAAGATCCTTGCGCAGCATCCTCAGGAACTCTCCTTTACCACCAACAAGCATTATTATACCAACCACCCCAAGTCGCAGCTCATTACGATTAGCCAACAAGACAGCAAAGAAAGTCGGTTACAACGACCCCCTTACCCAAACAATTACCACAAACAAATACGTAAAATCCCATATTGAACTCCTGGCCGAGGATTCCCCTTACTCCGCCACACCATCCGAATCCCAAAACGAATCCTTAGATCTAGCATTAGCCCACACAGCCAACGAGACCCGAGATGGAGGACAGACCCCGGGTCCATTTGAAGAAATGCGAAGACGCATGGCGGACAGCGAAATAGAAACCCCAGGTGCCAAAAGGCGCAAGCGCAAGGAAAAGAAACGCAAGTGGGAATGGACAATCACAAGTACAGATGAGATGGGAGAATTCAGACCCTACACACCGGTAGAGCAACCGGAAAAGACCCCGGTAACTGCTATCAGACTGGAAATTCCACCAAGTCCTGCTGTCACGAGGGAAGGGAGCGTTTCCACAGATTCAGAAATGTCCGAAGTGGAGGAACGATTTGTTCCCCAGGAAACCTGCGCAAATGCTTCAACCGACTCGGAGATGTCCGAGGTGGATGGCAGCAGCAATTTGGGGACGAGACAAAGCTGTTGATGGACCGTGCGACTGGATTACTTGCCATGGACGAGTGGTCTGGGCTGTAGATATCAGTATTTT
>UNPT01000219.1:0-83272 GCA_900536445.1 Hymenoscyphus occultus | reverse complement strand
TGAGTGAGGGTGGAGGGAAGGGGGGGGGGAGAGGGGAGAGTGAGAGAGTGAAGCTAATAGGAATTTAAATAGGACCAGAGAAGACCGATAATATTCATCTGCCATAGCATGGGCGGCCTAGTAGTAAAACGCGTACCCTTCCCCCTCCCTCCCTTCCCATATCCCCCTTATCCCTCTTTCCCCTCTCCCTTCCCATATCCCCCTTATCCCTCTTTCCCCTCTCCCTTCCCATATCCCCCTTATCCCTCTTTCCCCTCTCCCTCTCCCTCTCCCCCCATATCTCCTCCTCGCTAACCCCTCCCCACCCAGGCCCTAACAAAAGCCAGCCACACCCCCCGCTACACCCCCATCCTCACCCATACAACAGCAATCCTCTTCCTCGCCACCCCGCACCGTGGCTCCCTAGACGCCGCCTTCCTCGCCAACATAGCAACTATCTCGAATCTATCTCTCTCCAGCACGGGCGTATCCCGTTTCAAGGGCAGGATTAGGGATGATCTGATTAAGGGACTGCGGAGGGATGATGAGGTTGTGATGGGGATTGCGAGGGGGTTTGTGCCGTTGACGAACTTGGGGAAGGGAAAGGATGGGGAGGGGGGAATGAGGTTTTATAGTTTTGTGGAGGAGGAGGTGACGGTGCCTTTGGGGAGGAGGGTATGTGTTTTTCCTTCTCTTTTTTTGGTTGTTGTTTTGTTGGGTGATTGGTTTTGGGGGTTTATGAATTACAACGCTAAGCGAGGGGACGAAGCGACGGAGATGACTGACAGATTCGGTAGGTAGTCGACGACATATCCAGCCAAATGAACGTCCCCAATGAAGTAGTAATCCACATGGCCGGCGAAGACCATCGGAGTATCGCGCGATTCTCATCAGCCACAAGTCCAAGCTACAAAAAGGTCCTCGCGAAATTGAGGGAAGCTGTTTATGCAGCGACGAGTCGTATGTATATATATCTCTATGACCCCCAATAAGTCGTGAAAGGGGTGTTGAGGTGTTGAGGAGTGCTGACGATTTGGATAGCTGTGATAAAAATTATAGAGGAGGAGGATGGTCGTAAGTTCACTCCTCTCTCTTCTATATTACTCATTTGATAGCTCGATATAATTCTCTTCCTCTATCCCTCAACCTTCTCCCCCTATAATCACCCAACCTCCTAACACACACCCCCAGCCTGCCTCCAAACCCTAACCTTCCCCCAACTCCACCACATCCACCACACACCCCCCACACACCCCCAAACCTGCCTCTGGATCCTACAACACCCCACCTACCTCACCTGGCTCAACACCCCCAGCCCCACCCTCCTCTTTCTAAAAGGCCACCCCGGAACCGGAAAATCCACTCTAATATCCTCCCTCCACCGCCAGCTGGCACAAACCACACCCTCAACAATCCATCTCTCATTCTTCTTTACCTCACGAGGCGCGCCGCTGCAAAGGAGTGTGTTGGGTATGTACCGTGCGTTATTGTGGCAGGTTTACAGACAGTCTAGCAGGGCGAGGGAGATGGTGTATGCAGTGTATGAGGAGAAAGTGCGGAGTTTTGGGGGGGAGTGGGAGTGGGGTGTTCATGAGCTGAGGAGTTTAGTAGGGAGGGTGGTGAGGAGGGTATCGAGGGAGAGGGAGGTGATGATTTTGGTGGATGCGGTTGATGAGGCGGTTCGGGGGGATGGGGAAGGCGCAGCGGGGGAGATTGTGGAGTGGTTTTATGCGATGAGTGATAATGATGTGGATCTTGGATCTGGAGATGGGGATGGGGATGGGGATGGTGGTGGTGTGAATGGAGTCAGGATTTGTATCTCCTGCCGTCACTACCCCGTCATCGGATCTCTGGGACCCGGGTTAGAAATCCGCGTCGAAGAAGAGAACGCAGGTGATCTCCACCGTTACATCCACGATTCTCTACGGATAGGAATCCAAGGCTGGGCCGACGAACCACAACACATCACACAACCCCTCATCTCAGCGATCTCCTCAAAGGCAGCGGGCGTCTTCCAATGGGCCGTCCTACGCGTGCCCAAGATCATAAAAAGTATCAACGACGGCGAAGTAACATTTGAGGAATCCCAGCAGATGATAGAACAAGAATCAAATGAGCTGTTTCCCCTCTATCAGAGCATTATTACACATGATGTCTCGCTGCCGTTGAGAAGTAAATCCTTGCTCTTTCTCCAGTGGGTAGCGTTTGCGGAACGTCCGCTTTCGTTGTATGAATTGCGCTTTGCGATGGCTTGTGATGAGCAGGATCGTCCGTTCTCACAGGATTGCTGTGAGAAGAGGGGAGGATTTATTGATTCTGATGCTCGCATGGCGAAGCTGACGAAGAGTCTTTCGGGGGGGTTGGCGGAGGTGGTGGTTTATGGTTCGGTTTGCCGGGTTCGGTTTATTCATCAAACGGTTAATGAGTATCTCCGTTCGCAAGGCCTGGAGGTTTTGTCATCCATCTCTATGGGAATTGGTATGGGGGATGTTATCGGAAGGAGCCAGCAGAGGCTGTCGGCGTCTTGTTTGAATTATCTCAGGATTGAATATGTGGTGGATGCTATCAACGCGTGGATAAAGTGGAATGAGAAAATCCCAGTCTTCATAGAATACACAGCCAAATACCTCTTCCAGCACGCCTCACACGCCGAACAACACGGCACACCCCAAAAAGACCTCGCAACATTCTTCAACACACACCCCAATCTATTCACGCTCTGGCAAAAAATATGCTGGAAACTCGACACCTCACGACCATACTGCACAACCGAACACCTCATCCACGTCGCGGCCGTATTCAGCATCTCAGGCATAGTACAGTATTTTATCGAAAGAGGTGTAACAGTCGAGGTTCGAGACCGAGATGGTCACACGCCGCTTGCGCTCGTAGCGAAAAGGGGGGACGAGCGAATGACCAGGATGTTCCTGGATCTGGGGGCAGATGTCAACACGGTGAATGATGATGACTGCACACCTCTCGAGTTGGCAGCTGCGAATAGCCATGAAACGGTGGTTAAACAATTGCTGGAAAAGGGTGCTGAGATTCAAGGGAAAGGTGGGATGAGGACTTTTCGATCTGCTCTGCAAGGAGCGGTGTTTGCGGGGCGGTTGTCGCTAGTGCGTGTTTTGATCGCTAGCGGTGCGGATATCAATACTCGGCATGAATTTTATGGAACTCCTCTACAGGAAGCGGCGGCTCTGGAAACAGATGATATCGCTATGCTTCTGATTGAATCTGGAGCCGAAATCAATACTCCATGTGGGCGCCATGGAAGTGCCCTTCAAGCTGCCGCTTACAGAGGGCATAGATCATTGATCCGAGTTCTTCTGGAAAAGGGAGCAGATGTGAATGCACAAGGAGGCGAATATGGGAATGCACTCCAAGCTGCTGCAATATATGGAAATGGACATATTGACATCATCAAACTTCTGCTCGCTAGTGGTGCCGATATCAACGCGGTTGGTGGCGCCTACGGAACGGTACTTCAAGCTGTTCTATTTCCCGGAAATGAGGCTTTGATTCAACTTTTGTTGGATCATGGTGCAGATGTGAATATCCAAGCAGGAGAATTTGGCAATGCCATTATGTCTGCCGCAATGTCAGGGGACGAAGGCATTGTTCGTATGTTAATTGAGAAAGGTGCCGACATACATGCAGTAGCTGGAGAATACGGCAATACTTTACAAGCCGCAGTATTGAGTGGAAACGGCGCGCTTGTGGAGTTTCTCTTGGACATGGGTGTGGATGTAAATGCGAGAGGTGGAAAATATGGCACAGCTTTACAAGCCGCAGTCATTTGCAATCCAGAACTGGCTGAAATTCTACTGAAATGGAAAGCGGATGTAAACATACCTGGGACAGAGTATGGAAATCCATTATATGCTGCCGTGTCTCTTGGAAGGAACGATCTCATCTTGAGCTTTCTAGAAAGGGGAGCCAATGTCAACATGAAAGTCGAAAGGCATCTCAGTACCTTGTTTTCAACGGTTCTTCAGCAGGCAGCAAAAAAGGGTGATGCCAAAGTGGTAAAGCAACTTCTCGCATACGGAGCAGAAGTTAACGCGGTTGATGGAACATATGGTACAG
The DNA here is from genome assembly GCA_900536445.1 of Hymenoscyphus occultus. Taxonomy (NCBI): domain Eukaryota; kingdom Fungi; phylum Ascomycota; class Leotiomycetes; order Helotiales; family Helotiaceae; genus Hymenoscyphus; species Hymenoscyphus occultus. Next base: position 79,204 of record UNPT01000219.1, on the reverse strand, counting down.
CTCTCAAGATTGCTTCCACGTCTGGACTTAAGGCGGTAGCCGAGATGCTCTTGGATAGCGGAGCAGGTGTAAACTTAACCGGGCCTCTTCGTGCAGCAGCTATGGGCGGACATCGAGAGGTTGTGGAACTTCTCATAAACAGAGGGGCGGATTCCGATCCGAATGATGATATCTCTACAATCATCTCAAAAGCTCGCGGTGGGCAAAGAAAGGCACCGGACCATTATTAACAGTTTCTATAGCCGAAACTGAATCGAAAAAGTAAACTTTGGGTCATGAAAAACGGTGTGGTCCCTAGACATGATCCAAAAAAGAACGATCTTGCAGGGCGTGACACAGAGAGATTTTAATGAAGCGAAAAAAAGCGATAAGGTTGGAGAGTCCTGAGCAATCATCCATATCGCCATCAACCCTAGCAGTTTACCTCGGACGAGTGTCAAAAATTGTCCGGCATGAAGACTTGCTGCGCCAGAAGACGAGAATCCGGGGAAGGACTAAATAAAGAAACCGGAAGATACCCCGCCGTCGAGGTAACCGTGAGATCAAGTACGGTAGGCTGATCTTTTTTCCTCCTTGGTCCCCCGCCAAATGATCATTGTGAGATGGACTTGAATGTCCTATATCTGGCAATTGTACTTGGCCGCAGTTCTGCTCAGCCTCATACCGTGAACGTCAGCAGAGTCCACGCAACCACCAAACCCTGAGCCGACTTGGCTTTGAGACACGAGCGGTGTCGACAAAGTGTATCGCATACTAGTATGCGTCATTATGTGGCGTAGCTGGCAAGTCCTGGAAGACCGATCGAAGGAAGCGCATCAACTCCATGGAAGGCATATCGCTCCATGCTCATAGTAAGTGATCGGGTAGGTGCATCCATGGAGCGAGAAACTGCCTATTTAGTCAGTAGAGTCGGTTGTGTATAGAAACCACAAGATCGTACACTCTACTGTAGCGTATAGTCTCAGCGTTCGCTGTTCCTCAAGTCTCATTGGGCTTCTGGCTGTCAGAATGTTTGAACAAACAAATGCCCTGGTTCATGGATCTCAACGGAACGCTGCCACGCCGTCAACTCCATATGCATCGTAGTACAGACGATGGCGTACAGGTGAATTGGGATGGATTAGGTGGTGATCATTGGAGACGGTGTGGTGTGGTGAGATCCCAAAATACCTCGTCCCAGGCGAGCAGTGCCTAGGAGGGTGTTTCTGGTCCAGGGTGTTCGTTCTCAGGAAGCGCTCTAGCCCTATTACTTCTTAATTAGCGTTGTACTCAGACACCGCACTTCGTACAGTGCTATTCCCATGGACGAATCAGCCCCTGAATTGGGTGGTGATGATGCATGTTTGCTACCGTTTGGGAACCGTTTAGAGGCAAAGTGCAGTGGAAGGCCCATCGTAGAAGCGCCAAGGGACGCATGCTGAGCTTCGCTCGGACACCAGAGTCGCCGTTGCCCACGCCCACGCCTTCCACGACCATCTTCCTCCGGGTTAGCCCCTGACCCGTTACCTCGCACTACTGTAGATTGCTGCAGCTGGGAGGCCCTGCCCGTACCCGCTGGTCGAGCACCCGCCCATAGCCAATAGTATTTCGAAGTAGTAGCGAGGAATCTCCTGCTAATTGCTCAGCCTGGGCGCAGCTCCAGCTCCCTCTTCCTCTCTCACCACCACTGTACTCGTAACTCACCTCTTCCTTCCTCACCATTTAATTCTTTCCCTCTTTCTCCTTACTCTTTTCATTATCTATAGTTGTTTTCTGACATTCCATCACCTTCAAAACATCTCCATCGTGTGATCACCAACATCGGGAATTCTGCGTTTAGGGGCTAGCCGGTTCTCGTTGACAGGCCAAGATGAGCGTATGTGCGACCGTTTCAACTTCCCCTTCCCTTCCTGGCGTGTTTCGAGTTCTCTCCCTCCCAATTCTCTCTCTCTTCGCACAAAAGCCTGCGCCTCGAGATTCCAACAGAAACACCATCCTTATCTCATCACAAGAAGCAGTTTCTCTGGTAGAACTTTGCTAACAATCATGTCACAGTACGCTAATAAGTCAGTCTCTCTCCTGCTCGGTGCGAAATCCGCGCTGCAATCGAATCCTCCTACTGCCCGACGAGCGATGAAAGGCCAATGCTAACATGATGGGGAAATAGTTATGGTGCGCGAGGTGCAAACCCATTCGACCAGAGAGAGGCTCAGTCTCCAGGATACCAAAATGGTCAATATGGGCAATATAACGCTCCAACAATGGGACGGGATGACTATGGGGGTGAGTAGTCGGGATTTGCTTCTCACAGGATAGGAATTGATGATTTCATGCAGGTCAGAATGTGGAAATGGCACCCCTCGCACAGAACGGAGCTCAGGCTGGACAAGGTGGTCAGAGACAGGCCTTGGAAAAATGTACCGCCATCAACGACGAGATTGACTATCTTGAGAAGACAGAATTACCGGCCCTGAGAATGATCCAGCAATCATCTCTGACCAGTGCTGATCCCGCTTCCACAAGCAGGGCTCTGGACGAGAAATCCGCAAGCATCATGGCCCGATATCGCGAGTTGGTGAACGAGGTTCGAATGCTCAAATCCAGCCCACAATCAGCAGAACTCCGACCAGTTGGCCAAGTTGATCGTAGACTGAAGGCTGCTATCCAACAATACCAATCTATTGACAATGATTTCTCTAAAAAGTCCAAGGATCAGATGGCTCGTCAATTTAGAATTGTGCGCCCTGATGCATCAGAAGCAGAAGTTCGTGAGGCAGTAGAGGATCCAAATGGCGGACAGGTCTTTTCTCAGGCAATGATGCAGAGTAACCGACAAGGTCAAGCTCAGTCCACACTGAACGCAGTCAAGAGCCGACACGAGGAAATCCAGAAGATTGAGCAACAGATGATTCAATTGGCTGAATTGTTCCAAGATATGGATGTTTTGGTTCAGCAACAAGAGGCCGCCGTTGTCAACATCGAGATGAAGGGCGAGGAAGTTGTTGACAATATGGATAAGGGTAACCAGGAAGTCGGAGTTGCGATCCAGAGCGCAAAGAACGCACGAAAATGGAAGTGGTGGTGTCTCGGCATATGTGGTATGTTTTGGACTTGGAAAGTCTTTGTTGAAATTTCGCTAATGTTGCTATTTCTCAGTATTGATCGTTATTGTCATCGCTGTCGCCATTGTTGCAAAGGTTGCCGCCGATGGAGGATTCAACAAAAGCCCTGCTCCAGCCGCGACTCCAGCAGCAGCCAAAAGATGGGAACTTCCTGTAAACCACCGCGTCGTCTCTAAATACTCAGGAAACGGTAAGAGAGAGCCAATGGTTGTGTCAGACGACTGGCAACCAACACCAAATGAAAAGCGAATGGTCGTCTCGGATGATTGGTCTCCAATACCAAATGAAAAACGAGAGGTTGTATCCGATGATTGGTCTCCAACACCAAACGAAAAGCGGATGGTCGTCTCGGATGACTGGCAGCCAACAAACGAAAAAAGAGAGGTTGTATCAGACGACTGGTCTCCATCAACAATAACCAAGAGATCCCGCAGTTTCCAGGCATAGGAAATTTTGCGTGTATAAAATTGCCGTTTTCTTTTTTTCCTTTCCAACTCTGTGGGTGCATATATCTCAGCCTCTGTTTTTTCAGGATCGATGGGGTTAGGTGTTTTTGAAACTGCATATACGTTTTTTCCTTGTGTTTTTTCTTGTTGTTCCTCGCTTCGCATGGCGCATATCATAGGCGTTTTTTTTTTCCTTCCTCCTTTTTTTTTGCCCTCTGTGTACTGTCCGGCATGCTGCTGCCCTATTTCGTTTTATCTTGTCTTGTGTGGACGGTATCAGGTCCCCAATGAGGGATTTCTCTGTCGGGATTCCCTCGTACTCCGGGGTTTTTTTGGAGTTTGTAAAATATCATTCACTCGCTCGCTCGATATTTTGTTGCGAGTGTGTGGATCTTTGTGGGGCATCTGATCATCTGGATGGGAGATGCGTGGGAGATAGGAGGGATTAAAAGTTGTTGTGTTGGGTGGGTGGCTTTTGTTTGTATGTATGTACCTATTGTGTGAAGGAGAGAGGGATATATTGATAGATGCATGGATGGATGGATTGGGATCCCTTCGTTGGGTGTGAGGAGGGGGTGGCTTTTTTCCTGAGGGGGCGGGGGATAGATAGTGTGGTTTAATTGATAGTTCGATATTTTTTCCTGATTCTTGATCCTTGGTGGTTTGATGGTGGTTTGTAAGGTTCTGTGAGGTGTGAGGTGTGGGATATAAGGTGAGCGGGGTGTGATGTGTGGGATATAGGTAGGTAGTGTTGTAAGAAGCTGGGAGGTGAGTAATAAGTGAGTAACTGAGCGTTAGAATAAGTGAGTAATTGAGAGTTAGAATAAGTGAGCGTTGAAATAAGTGAGCGTTAACTAAGCAAGAATTGAATTCCAAGATCCTAGTTGATCCAAGTGAGTGTGTGTTCTGTTCTGTTCTATTCAATTCAATCCAGCCCGAGCAAGCTGGCTGCTTATCTTAGAGTATCAGCATGCATCGAGGTCTGAAGGGAAAATGTCTGAAGGGAAAATGTAAAAAAAAGGTAAGTTTTGGATTGTATCCGAGTAAGAGTTTCCATCCGTTTTTCCGTTATATATAAGAATGTTGAGTTGGCTTTCTTTTATCGTTTGATATTTTGATATTTTGATTCTTTTATCTTAGTTTTGTTAGAAGGGAGGTATGTTGACGGGGAGTTGGAGTGTTAGAGTGTTGTATTGAGAAGGTGTGGTGGGGTGGTAGGTGCGCGTGGAGAGGGGGAGGGGAGGCGTAGTGGGATGGAAGTGATAGGGAGTTGGGGAATGTTGGTTTGTTAAGACGTTAAGCAGTTAGTACGAGTAGGTCGGCGGTTTGGTGGATTTTTTTGTTACTTGGTGACTTGGTGAGTTTGTAAGGTTGCGATTACAGTAACTGATTAAGTTGGGTTTTTGTATATATTAGATTTTATATATATCTAGCTAGATCTATGTAGCTCGATATCGCTGTCTTTTTTTTTTTTTGATTAGAAGGAGGGGCGGGGAGAGGGGGAGGGAGGGGGAGGGAGGGAGGGAAGTAGAGGATTAGAGATTAAAACAATCAAAAGAACTTATAACAAGAACCCCTTAGAGTACTACATTCTATATCCTACATCCTACCTATACATCTCAAAGATACCAACCAGTACACCTCCCCTCTCCACCAAACTCCACCAACCTTCCTCGTATACTCACAAATCAAAATCCTTACTACCCATATAACTAGTCCCTACATTCTTACCTATCACTCTATCCAAGTAATCCTCCCTCTTTTCGACGTAACCGCGTACTATAAAGTATCTTATATAAAACAAAACGATATATCTTACCGAGTAAGCTTTTGGATAGCTACTGTACGTGGGTAAAGTGGTGGAGGGGTTTGAGAGGTTAATAGGTGAGTTGGTGAGTGGGAGGGTTGGTGGGAAGAGTAGTAAGAGTAGATAGATAGGGGATGGATGAATGGATAGAGAGATAGATAGATGGAGAAATACAAGGGAAGGTAGACTACTATACGATTTATAAAGTTAAATCCTATTTTCGAGAAGTATATAGGTATGTACCTAGCGAGCTAGCTAGCTACCAACTTAACTAGGTACCCATGAGTACCTCATAGTACTCTCCTTCTATAGGTTCTCGAGTACCTGCGAAGAAGAATTCAACCCAAGTTCAATTCAAAGCTAGATATAAATCCAAACTCCTACCTTCCTACCCATCCAAAATAAAATAAAAGTACAATATTATATCAATCATACAAATCTCCCCTCCCTCCCCCAATCCCATCCCCTAAAACCCCAAATCCCCTCTCACACTAACCATCAACCTCACCCACCCCCACCCCCCTCAACAACCTTCCTCAAAAGCCCCAGTCTCCTCTCAAACCCCTCCAACAACCCCCTCATCTCATCCTCACCCATCTCCCCTTTCCCCTCTCTACCTACAAACTCCCCCTCCTTATCACCATCCACCTCGCCACCAAACGCCTCCCTGCCTACGCCTTTAACCCTTAGCATCAAGGCGGCCGACCCATCTACACCACCATCCCCACCTTGGGCAGGATCGTCTTGGGCTGTGCCATCATGGGCACCTCCCGGAACAGTAGAAGCAGGATCCGAGCTCGAGGTATGCTGAGGACCAGCATTCGAATTAGAATTTGAATTCGCATTTGAGCTTTCGAATGTAGGTGCCTTCCCAATAACCCCGTTGACGACTTGCCACGCATCGGTCAGAGAATGGATACCAGTTATCGCATCACCAGTATTTGATATATCAATGATAATCGTCCTTTCCCTTTCCCTTTCTTTTTCCCTCCTTTCCCTACTTCCCTCCCTCTCACCCCCTCTCAATCGATACGTATCCTCACTACCCTCCAACCCCTCCCCCTCTCCCCCATGATACCCAGCCTCATTCTCATTCTCATCTTCATTACCAACACCACCAGAAGTAGAAGAAGGCAAACACCCCAACAACCTCCCCGTCAACCCCCCCACATCCTCATCGTCACTGAATAGGTATCGTATCTGGCGGGGATGTGTGCTAACACCCGTCTTTACATCGTCGACGAGGACGAAGAAGCCTTGGAAGTTCTTTGGGGGCGTGGGAGGTGAGGGGTCAGGGTCTAGTCCGCTTTGGAATTGGGGTGGTAGTTGTGTTTCTGCGCCTGCTTCGGGGTTTCTTTGAGAGTGAGAGGGAGAGGAGGAAGGGCGGTGGTAGTCGGAGGGAGCTTGGGTTAGGATCGTTGGGTGTGGGTGGGGTTGTGGGTGTGATGGTTCGTTTGTCTGTGTTTGTGTTTGTATTGGTGTATTCGAATCCCCTCCTTTCCCATCTACCTTCCCCTCACCCACACCCTCTATCCCCATCCTCCCCTCCATTTCCATCTCCATCCGACCCTCTTTATCCATCTCTCCCCTCACAACAGACACAGGAACAGGCACAGGCGGATCCTTCCCCGACCTCGGTTCCGTAGGTATCGATTTCGAGTCCGACATCGTATTATGTGGTATGGAATCTATCCCTATCCCTCTCCTCTGCATTCAATCTCTTCTCTCGTCTTTGCTGCTCCGCCTCTCTACTGTCGACTGCTTTCGTCCTCTTCTCTTCTCTTCTCTTCTCTTGGTTATCGTCGTCGTAGTCTTGAACGTCGAAGTAAAGTTGAAGATAAAGTTGAAGCAAGGGAACCTTCTCATCCGCAGACGCAAGACAAGGCTGAGACTCACAACCCCATACCCGTAAAAGTGGAGAAGTGGAGATTCTATCTCCAAGCCAAGGAAAGCTTATCACACGTGATGAACCTCGGTACGTTGCCCCTGAGTCGGATTGGAAAAGAGTATGTAGTTAGAGAAGGGATATCAGGCTGGGTGGTTGTCAGATAGGTATGTGATAACATCGCGAATCCAGAACAACACACTCCGAATCCTTTCAGACCTCATGACTCCATTCTATTCACAACACTATACAATAATCCCCTCATTAATCAATCTGTCTCTCCGTATCCAGCCCACCCCTCCCCCTCCATTCCTCCCTCCCTTCATACCCCATAAGCCCCGTAAACACCCAAACTCCCCAATGCTTTGCGTCGCTTAGCTTTATACACAACAACTGTACAATACACATCAAAAAAATCCCCAGGTATTTCCTAAAACGCCATCTCAATCAATCCATCACAGCCAGAGAAAAAATCAAATGCTATCAAATTGAAAATTCAAACTCAAAGTAAACTAAACAATCCACCCCCAAGTCCCATCATACCCAGACTGACAACCCCAACAACAACTCTCGACCAAGCAAACGGTTCCGGCCCAGGAGTTCCCGCACTCTTCTTTCCCGTGCTGGTCGCTGCGAAGCCACTAGCGGCCGCCAAACCCGTGGCGGTGGGGTTATAAGTGGCGGTCTCATCACCACCTTCTCTTGTGGGGTTCGCGGTGGCTCTGGGAATTCCCGTGGCGGTTTGTGTGACTACAGCTTCATTTGGAGCGGCAGAGGCGGAGGGGATGGGTGCACCGGAACTGGGGAAGGGGACGATGTCTGAGTTGGTGACGTTGAAATTTGTTTGGCCGAGGGCGATGCGGTTGTTGATGAGATCGTAGACGACGTATGCGGATCTCAGAAAGGTGTCCCCGAGTAAGATGGGTAGGTTTCCAGCGGCTTGGATACCCAATTGACATGCTGCCTGTCCGTTGGTATATTTTGGTGTTTGGCCATTAGTGAGAGTTAAAGGTAGAACGAGTTCGGAAACGGAGACTTTGATGACTGGTCCACCTGGTCCACCGAATCCGTAATTTATAGTACCTTGTTTTTGAGCGAGAGCACAAGGAACGATGACAGCTCCAAGTCGTTGGTTGACAGTGGCTCCAAGTTCTTGGAAAATCGAGGCTGCAAGTTCATCTGGGAGAAGAGTGATGGTAGTTCCCGAATCTAGAATGACAGCAGCTGCATAATTGGATGGTGTGAGCATGTCGGTCCCGGAAGTACTAGTTGCTGAAACCGAGGTCAAGGCGACGGTAAATGAAGTGACTTGTCGACTTCTTCTACCAGCATAAACATTGATAGACACGAGATCGCCCTGATACTTGGTCTTGTCAATACCACCAAAGAGAACCGAGCCGGTGCTAGATTCTGGAAACAAGTCAGCTCAAATGCGAAAAAATATTAAATTCCAACTTACCAAGATCATTCAACCACAAACTGTAAGCTTCTGAATTGATAATCCCTTGATCAACCAGAGCATAAGGCAAATTGGCATAAATCGTTCCATTTCCAGAATCCACATTTGCCTCTGAGGTATTATAACCAATGCCCAAGATTCCAGTTCCAATTGTACCCTGTCTAGCCAAACCCATCTGAAATTGTTGAATGGTAGCTCCTCCAATTGAAAAGGTATCCTGAAAGTAATCACCCGTCACACCTGTCTGGTCGACATAAGAGATATTAAACTCGTTTTGGCCCACAACTAGGAAGGAAGAGGAAGATTGAGGATTGACTTTTAATGTTAGTATATGCTTGCGAATCGAGGGAAAAGTAAATAAACATACAAGTTCCTCCATCACATCCACCACCTTGAGAACGGGAAGCAGAGCAGAAAGAGTTGGTATTGCTTGGTACCCAGACATCAGAACTCCCAGTATCAATCTGAACCATCAACGTTTGACCCGGCGTTCCCACCGAGATATTGGCAAAGTACAACCCAGCCTGCGCCGCATTTCCCAGATCGGCGGTTACGGTACCCGCACGAGCTTTCAGACGTTGGAGATCGCGGTTGTAAATTTGACGACGAGATAATTGTTCTTCTTTTGCAGCCTCATTTCGAGCAATATTCAGCTGGAGGGTGTTGGCGAGCACGGAGGAGAGGATGGAGGATAGCAGCAAGGTTGTGGTGGCGAGTTTCGCCATGGTTGTGGGTGGGAAAGTAGAGGTTAGGAGATGTTGGCAGAGAGTGTGGTGACCACGACGAAGTAGGAGATCGTAGGGTACGATTAGGTGAAGTCGTCAAGTGAAGAAAGGAGACAGGACAAGAAAGAATTAAATTAGGTAGATGCGATGGAGACGAGAAACAAAAGAAGGCAAAGCGAAGGAGTGCAGGTTTTGGGGGTAATGAGGTAGTCAAGTGGGGATTGACAGAGCAGCGGCAGCGGTAGTGGCGCAGATCCTGAAGTACCAGTCCCAGTACTTTGCAGCCAGTCGAGTGCAGTGAGTGGTCGGTGCAAACGCAGGTGCAGTTGGAGGTGTCGTGTATAAATGGGACCGTGGGTTGGAATTATTGGGGACAGGGCCAGCCTGGAAGTTGCGACCGAGTTTCTCCACGTTGGTACGGAAATCCTTCGTCGTCAGCTGGTAGGCAGCTGTAGCTGTAGCTTACACTCAGGATACCGGTACCTATATAAGGATATATTGCAAGTGAGATGAGAGTGGAAATGGTATGTAAAGAGCGGCTGCGCAGGAGGCGATGATGACGAACACAACGCACTACAATGCGGGTGGAAGAGTGTGGCAGTACCAAGCACTTGGTTGTACACCAACGTGCAAGTATCGAGTCGCGACTTGCAATTGTATAGAACCCGATCTAGATTCCGTGCCAAATCCAACTTTCGGATTTTAGCTTTCCAGTGACAAGGACATGCACAGCCAAGACGAAAGTGACAAAGGTCTAGCACGGTCCACTACCAGTATGAATGCAGTACTGTACTTGTAATGATGAGAAGATCCAAACTTTAATTTCCAAACAAAGTATTTAAAGAGTAAGCGAACATCCGAATTCAACTAAAAATGGCGAATAGAAGGTTTGCAAAATAGAGAAGAAAGATCAAGGTTCTCGCCAGCTCCCAGAAGCCAAGACTTCTTATACCAGACACACTCCAATGATCTGCGTGTATCCATCCACTGTGACGATCCACGAATCCATGGGTGAGCTTGTTTGAGAAGCCGCTCTTCCGCCACAGCCCCCTTTGAGAACCAATCACGGTGCTTTTGGTAAGACGATTCGCAACAACGACAAAGACATGGAGAAAGTGGTCGGCTCTCGGCTCCAAAGGAAACTGAATAGACTGGGTGCAGCCTGGATCAGTGACAAAGCAGCGTCTATTTTCTATTCCACGTAATCTTGTTGCTTTTGACTTCGTCTTCGACTCGCACTGTGATACAAACTGCTGCACTCACGAACTGCTGAACATGAGACGAAGTTCTGACAGTCCACCATCCCGGCAAGATGCATCCATTTACATCCATTGGATCATCCATGTTCGGGGATGCTTGAGTACAGTAAGAGTACAAATCCGATATCCCCGACCCCGATATCTTGCATTCAGGGGCCATCCACATGTAAGCAACCCATTTCCGATTTCCGTCTTCGCAATTCAAAAATAGGACTTAAAAACACCATCCTCAAAGACCTACCGAGTATGAACTCAAAAGAAGATCTTGAGCATACGGAACCCACAGATCAAAGTTCCAAAGAAAAAACAAGCTTCACGCCACCAACGATCTCCCGTATCGCCCCGCTCGCCGCCACGCAAGCTTTCTACTCCTCCACTTCCGTTTCTTCGGGAAAACCTAACACAGGGAGATATAAATCCGATATCCACTCACCTAACCAATCTCTTATCACGAGTGTACTGTATCACGAAAATCCAACGCTAGAGTCCTCGTAATACCGTAGCAAATCGTCTTTAAAGGAAATACTAGGGTATGAATGGTGGAGTATCCCTTCCAGACACGAAAACCATAATAAAAACCGTGTATTAAATGTAGGTAGAGAAGACAAGTCTACTTTTACTATAGTATATCTTCTCTATAAAGTACAACGAAGGCGTTTAGCCAACCAGGTACCTAATATTTCTAAGTATTTACGAGTAAACCTCAATTTAACCCCGTTTAACATGGACTTATTTCCACTTTGAGTACTCGTATACTTCTATGTTTTTCATTATAACCTTCGTGTCTGGAAGGGATACTTTGTACTCCACCCCTCACCCTTAGTATTTCCTCTAAGGACGATTTGCCACGGTACGCAGGCGCTACCGATCACCCCTCTCTAGCCGTATGTGTAAATCCGATGGATTTCGCATTGCAGCTGAAAAGACAAGAAACGTGGTGGGGCTATGCTGTGGAATCGCTCGTAAGGCTGTGCTTTGAGGTTTCACTTTGTGGAATTGAGCTCACAGCTCTACCGAGATAAGAGTCGTGTGAGAGTCTAGTGATTTTAGGCTGTGAGCCTCATTACGTATGATACATGTACGAGGATTTATTGTGGTTCGACGTAAGTATATGGACGACTCGTTTTATTGCGAAGATACACGAAATTTAAGTCGATCCGAGTACTTGGTTGTATTTCTGTGTAGAAATTGTTGCTGTAGATAGTGCTAGAGGGACAAATCAACATCAAATGTCTATTTGTCCTTGCCGAGTGCAGGTGGGTACATCGGATGTTCCTTGTCTTACTGGTTTGCTCTGATAAGCCTGAGACAAGATCGCTCCTTCCTACGCCGTACTCCAAATCGCATTTCATTAGTCAGAATACTGTTGTGTAACATAAGACTCAGCCGGGCTGGCTCGAAAGCGAGGTTCTTCTCAAGATTCTCAGCTGAACCTCGACGTCCGACGAAGTTTGAACAACTATCTTTCCTTCGTACCGTACAGCTTGAAAACAGTCTTATCATGGCTTGCGACCATTGCCGCTCCATCGATATTGAAAGATTGCACAATAAAAAGCCATGGACATATTTTGTCCATCATTCAACATTCTACAAGCTTGAGGCTTGTTGTGTAGCAACTGGGTGCCAGTTGTGTGAATGGATACGATCGGGGATTGAAAAAAGATTTGACAGTTCAAGTAGTAGTGGATCAGAGCCTTATGGAGATGAGCAAATACGTTATCGTGCCTTGAATTTGGCACCACACCAAACACATGGCTTTTCAAAGATAGTATTTGAATTTGGTCACAGATTCAGCGTGTTCTTCGATGTCTTTGTATTAGAGGGTGAGTGCTCGGTTATATGTTTCGCTCTTCGCCGGGATTTCTCTGAGCAGCTGAATAATTCAACAGGAAGCAGGCTTGCCAACTCGAATATTATAAGTGGTCGTCCTGTCTCGCTTAATTCAGATAGCGAGAATTGCTTTCGGCTCGCAAAAAGATGGAGAGACCACTGCCTAGAACACCATGTCGACACATGCCTTAGAACGGTGGATCCAAAATTGCCTACTCGAGTTATCGATGTCGGCCCTTCAGACAACTCTCGCGAGCCCTGTTTGAAAATCAGCGAGGGCGAAAAGGGGGAGTGGGTAGCCCTAAGTCATTGCTGGGGGTCGGAGTCACAATTTGTGCTGAATTCAAATATGATGGCTTCATTTAAAAAGGGCATGTCATTTCAAACGCTACCGCCAACATTCCGCGATGCTATTATAGTAACACGAAAGATGGGATACCGTTATCTTTGGATTGATTCTTTGTGTATCATCCAAAAGGACCATGATGACTGGGTTAAAGAATCGAAACGTATGCAGGATTATTACAAAAATGCCATACTTACCATCAGTGCCGACTCTGCTTCTGGCGATCACGTCGGAATCTTCAGCGAAAAGCGTCCACTGCCTACATCTCTGATAATTGAGCTGACTATAGGCGAAGAACTTGGTATTCGAAAGAGCGTCGAAATGAAGTCACATGTATCAAAAAGAGCATGGACGTTACAAGAATTTGTTCTCTCGCCGCGATCGCTTCAATATATGCCCGACCAGCTTATCTGGGAGTTTTATACTAGTAAGTTATGCGAGTCTGATACGAACCCGCAAGATAACGAGTTCTATGCACAAGAAAGAAATTTGAAACGTTTCTTTTCGACTCCTTTCCTACGGTTGAGCGATTACAAATTAATCCAGCCCTCTCATCGTTGGTACAATTTGGTTGAGGACTATTCTTTACGAGATATGACCAAGAAAAATGATATACTACCAGCGATATCTGGCCTCGCAAGAGAGATTGCACAACAATCTGGATACACCTATGCTGCTGGGATATGGATCGAAGAAATATGGAGAGGACTTGCGTGGCATTCCAGTTGCTCAGCCACAGCGAAAGAATCCGACGAACATCATGCGCCGTCCTGGAGCTGGGCATTTTGGCCGACGTCTCCTGGGATCGAGTTCATGATGCGTCCTGGAGCTTTGTATGCGGATATGGATGAAGGAAAAGCTACTCTAATCAGATACAAGATCAATCCAGAGGATGACGATAAATTCGGTCGTGTCAAATCCGGATATATCGATTTACGTGGAAGAGGCATTTCGATGAGGAGCTGGCTAGAGCAGAATAACCTCATATTCAATTATGTACGTGATTGTTATGATTTTTTTACTAAATCTGCCTCGAGCTCGGATGTACCCGGAGCTATTGAACGCGAACAAACAAGCTGCTTCTTTGATTCATTTGACGAGAATGCTACATCAGAAAAGGTCTCGGAGGAAACGTTTCTGTTCTCTATATTTACAGAGGACGATGACTCCACGATTTACACGTATGCATTGTTACTGGTCCAGGTTGAGAATTCCCCAAAAGAAACATATCGAAGAGTCGGTCTTATTACATTCTGGCCAAGAGAGGGATATTCGATGGATACTTGGGACAAAAAAGAAGTCCACATCATATAACACACTCATTCACCTTTCATTTCCTCTCCTCGAATCATTCTTCTCTTCTCTTCTCAGCGACTCTGTCACGAATTTCCTTCTTCTTTCCTTTTATCTCCTATATATCACATGTATTTCCTACCTACCTACCTACCTCTATTACTTACCTCTCTTTACTCACTCTCCTACTTCACTCTCCTACTTTCATCTCATCTCATCTCGTCTTATCTCGTCTTGTCACAGCTGTTTAGCTCAGTTCAGTTCGTTTATAAATGTTGAATCTATCTTCTCATCCTATTGAATATATTTAATCGCTTGGTACTCAGCGTGGAATGTGGGGTTTGTGATGCGGGTTTGAAGGGCTGGGTGTTGGGTTCTGTGGCTTGATTTTTAGGGGGTGGAAGGGAGAGAGGGGGAGAGAGGGGGAGAGAGGGGGAGAGAGGTGGGATTGGTGGTTTGAAAGGGGAATGAATAGGTTGTGAATGAGAGGGGAGGAAGGGGGGAGGAAGGGTAAAGCTAGGTTAGATAAACAGATGGGGTTTTGGATTCGAGGAATTTGGGGGTATATGATACGATAAATGGGTGAGCGTACCCGGAGGTTCAGGATTTGGAGATTTGGTATAGATGAGACGACGAGGTAGAGATAAATAGAAAATAGATATTTCTAACAACCCTCTCTCATCACCAGATCCCTTCCGAGGTCCCTTATAAATCTAAATCAGATGTTCAACAAGGCATGAGGAGTCAAGGAAAAGTGATTTAGAGATTTGATATGGAAAGGGGATGGTTTATTGACCCGGGGGGGGGGGGGGGGGGGGGGGAATTGGTTTGCGAGGGAACACTGATGATGTTGGGAGAGGATAGGATGGGATAGGATGGAATAGGATGGTTAGGAGGTAAGAACTGAATAGCTTGGTTTGGTTTAGTATAGTTTAGTATAGTATACTTGGGAGTAAACGTTGTGTCTATCCCATACTTAATTATGGGATAGAGACCTCACTCTGTGGCTATTATCTTGAGACACTTACCCACCTCCCCTCCCTACTCTAGAAATTTCTAAAGAAGTAAGAGAATATGCTATTAAGCCCTTATCTAATTCTTTTAGATGAATGAAACGAACCCTTACTACCCTCTCTTCAGTAAAGTACTGAACCTGAACATACCTCTCCCCCCTCACTCACTTAAAAACACCCATCTCTCCATCTCCCTATCCCCTTACTCCCCATTCTCAATTCCCTTACTCCCCAATCCCCATTCCCTCATTCCCCCCTTCTCATCCCTCACTCATTCACTCATTTACTCACCCACAAAACCTCCTTTTCCCAGCAACGTTCGGCATCTGGAATTCCATTCCATTCCAAGACCCCCCTATGGAATATTCCGTTCCAAATAGTATAAGTGTTGGAATATTCCATTCCAAAGGGTAGAATATTTGGAATTCCAGTTGGGATTACTCACGTGACCCGTAAAAAGGTAGTTCCGGTCCGAGCGACCACTAGAAAGCCTAACCTTAGCCTTAGTACTATATTATCTATACTATTAATAATAGGATGTGTTTTGCGTATTGAGGGTGACTAAGCAAGCTTGCATATATCGTTTGATCTCTTAGATCACTTGTCCACAACACCAACAACAAATCCACTGATTGTAGGATTGTTGTTGCACGCTCTCAGGAGCAGTTTTCTTATTTACCCTCCACCATCCCCAAGCTAGCCACCAGAATTAGATAGTGAGATAGGCCTTAATTGAGCGCTTGGCAGCCTGGGCTCCACTTGATGAGGTGCGAATAGCCTCACAAGTGCCCCAGGGCGGCTGTTTGACCCAAATAACATATCCACCTCCTACGTGAACCTGAATATAAGCAAACAATAATAATATCACGATATATACAAGCTTGCTTAGTCACCCTCGATACGCAAAACATATCCTTTACGCTTCTTATACTAGCGGCACACGTACTTCTAGACTACTAGTATACGTACTCCGAACCTATATTCACCCTGCGCAAAAGAGCCTTAAATACATGTATTTACGCCTCCTACGGCACACGTACTCCTAGACTACCGGTAGTACAAATACTATAAAACCACTCGGATTTACCTTAGTTATATATAGGAGACGACGATAATTAATTATATGTAGGTAAAAATTATAATTTCAGTCCTTACTTCATAATAAATAGAGCTCTTTTATTAGTTAAATAGTAATATATATATCCTTTAGAATTCTAAATTCTAAGGCCGTATCCTTTGGAATATGCTATTCTAAATTAAAGGGCCTTTAGAATATTCTACCTTGGAATGGAGTCTTGGAATCCTTGGAATTGTATTCCAAGTGTCGAACGCTGTTTCCCAGAAACATCCCTTCTAAAAGGCACCACACACAAAATCTCACCCAACCTCCAATACCCAAACATCTTCCTTCTCAATATAACCAGAACCACAAGTATAACCCCCACATCCACACACTAGCTGTCATAGAAATGACAAAAGAGATCGCAAAGGACTTGGTAGTAAGCGTGTGATCTGGTACCGACCTTCTCTCGTGAATGATAAAAATACAAAGATGTAATGCGAGCGGTCAGTTATGTGTACCGAGTGTTGCTAAAGAAGAAAAACGTGTCTTGACTCTTGTTACTATAACCAAGACTCTCGCGGTGCATTTTTTCCATTTATAAGTTAGAAAATAGTGCTAGCCAATTACTTGTACTCACGAGGTGAGAGACTAACTTGTAATACTATAACTGTCGAGTCGGAATCCTGAATCGTGGCACGCCACACCAGTCTAGATTTTACCATTAACCGGCAACAAGTATAGACACGCTTTAATGGAGGACTCCCAACGCTTCACAAAAGATCAAGTTACATTTGGATTCCCTATCTGCCGTTCTGGCTATGCTAGATGACCCGCTACCTATGCTATGATACACTCTCTCCCTCATCATCATCATCATCACCTCATTAATTTTCTTTTCCCCGTCTATCAGACATCTCACTCTTTTTATAAACGCCAACCTAAAGGGAATCCCCCAACCGTCAGCCGACAATCCCAGCGCTATGCACAAACTCAGAAGAAGAGGAAAAAAAGCAAGAAGAAAAAATCAAGGAGGAATACAAAGATCAATCCAGCTCCCCAGATACTCCATCCGGTTCGCCTTCCCCTCCTTGACAAACTTCTTCACCGTCGCCTCAAACTCCGCGAAATCCAACTTTCCGTATCCCCCCTTTCGCTCCGCGTCTAGAGCGGTCTGTTCAGCGATCCAAAGGGAGTAAAGGATTTCATCGCTGGGTCTGCCATCATTGCTTGCTTTGCTTTCTGAGAATTTGGAAGATTTGCCGCTGGGTTTGGATGCGGGTTTAGATGTTGAACGCTTAGATTCTCGTTGTTGGTGTGATTGTTGGTCCTGAGGTGAGGTGAACTCTTCTCCATCGACTTCAGGTAGGTCTTCTGCGAAGCGAGAAAAGTATGGAGTGGGAACAGAAGAGATTGAGTTTGGTCGGAATTGTGGCAATGTTGGGTCGTGGTATGAGGGCGAAGATGATCTTGATTCCTCATTTGATCCAGCGGGTGTACTTTGGGGTAAGGACGAAGTCATTGATTCTGCCTCTTCTTCGAGCATGAACGGATTACTACTAGCAGCCAAAACTTCAGCCGGAGTCGAGGGGTGACTTCCACTACGTGGACGTCGAGGATATGGAGACCCGGCCCTTCTCATCTCCACTCTTCCACTTGAACCATCTCGACCATCCTCATGGTCGTTTCTATCTGCGTACGAGATACCCCCGTCCCCACCTATCAGATTCTCTTCCTCGTCGACCCGAATAACCCCACTCTCACGTGGTCCTGGTGCAGCTGAAGTTTCATCCACTACCGAAAAACCAGCTTCATTCAACAACTCTTCAACTGGTAATTGCCGAATTTCATCCAGATCAACTTCAGGAAAACCGGCCCAGGCATGTGACCTTTCAGGTGGACTTTTTAATGGACTGTCTCGTTCCCTCTTTTCCCTCGCCTGCCTCTCACGCGCCCATGATTCAAAAGTAGGTGTAGTAAACAAGGGTCGGTAGATATCTCTGGCATCTTTGGACTTGACGGCTAATACAGCACTCTTCTCCTTCTCCTTGAACAATGGATCCAAGAGCTCATTGAATGATTGCTGCGTGACTTGATAAAGAATTTCTTTGCCTGCATCCTTCTCGGCGTCGGGAATATCCATACCTCCCCAACGTTCAGGAACACTTCGCGAAGAAGTAGAGGGATTGGATCTTGTATCAAAGTCATCCATGTCCTCCGCAAACCGTACCTTTGAAGATGATCGCGAATGCATGGATGGCCGAGGTTGGCTTTTTGAACTCTCACCAGTAGCATTGGCTAGGATATCATCCTCCTCTTTCCAGCCACGCGGGGGGGCTGCACCTTCCTCTTCATCAGTAAAAAACTGTCTCCGCTGCCATCTTTCAAATATCTCACGTTCGGCACGTTCTCGATAAACGGCATGAGTGATGACCATTCGCCTACTGCTTTCGAGAACGTCCACTAGGCGTGTTCCAGGACCATCAATTGCCTCTGCATCCTCATCTGTGGGTCTGGCATAGCTTGGTATCCACGAAAGATCGACGTTAGCATCGGCAGCCTCTTCCTCATCGGTTTCGGACAAACCATCAGGGTAGTTGAGGGCCGAATCATGAGAATGCCTGTCGGCTCTAATCTGACCTTGAAGAACGTCTTCAGCCATCTCTCTGAATCTCCTCATGTTGCGAAAGACCCTGTTTGCTTGAACCTCGGTTTGCGGAGGGTCCATTATGGTTTCCCAGTAGCCTCCATCATTCCGATTGCGAGGTCTGTCGCCAATTCTTGTACTTTCTCGAAGTAGTTGATGATATCGACCAAGTGTCATGGTGTTTGTTTTGAATACAAGCTCTCGGGCTCCGGTATCTCCACTGTTCTCCTCAGTGACCCCTTTGCCGTCTGTGACTTGTAGATCTCCATTGGACAATGCGGTTTTTCCTTCACCAGTACGCGGATCAGGTGCACGGGGATATCTGCCATCCAGTCCAAAGGCACTACTCAAAGGCTGTCTGCTAGTTACAAGTCTATGTGCCTCTGTGCAGGCCATATGCTGCTCCTCCATTCCTTCGAGCATGTCCCGGTGCATCTGTCGGAAAAGGACATAGTATGAGCGGAACATCCGAAGAAAGTCCTTTCTTTCGACGAAGCCGTCGCCATCTATATCATAGCCTTCAAAAATTCTAGCCCATTTGTCTTTCTTCTTACGATATCCAATACCGTGCAAGAATTCCGGGAAGCCAATCAGGTCGTCTTTGTTAGTGTCATAAAAGGCAAACATCCTGTCAAAAATCAGACTGGGGCTTGTATGTCGATATCCACCAGAAGGAACTAAACAGCGCTCAAAGGTTTTCCGGTCCATTGCCAGGTTGATATCATATGGATCATCCCTCCAATCGGTGCTTGCCATGAATGTCCATTGCTCCCAGTATGCATCCAGTTCTGGTCGTTCAAATCCCGTTTCTCGAGCGAGCTTCGTCGTGATTTCTTTTGGAAGAGTTCTCATCACCGAGTCTGGGTCTCCTGCGTACCAAACTGGTTGGATATTCTTTGGCCCAAAAGAAGGACCCGGCACTCTGATCTTGTAGAAAATATGCGTCTTGATGTGCAAGCCTTGGGACTCGCAGCTTTCACAAAGATCATAGTCGGCGCAATTCGAACATCGGTATCGTATGCCTCTTATTGGAACTGCACCGCAGCTATTGCAGGCGCATCCCCTGTGAACATAGGCATTCCTTCGCGTGGCATCTTCGGAGACTCGAAAAAGAAGTTGTACAATGTTTTGCCCGCTGCGAGTGTAGGTGGCCGGAGGTTCATTATAGCGATAGGGATCGTCGTCGAAAGCATCATCTACCACCGTCTCGCCATCCGTCAGGGTGACCGGAGCTATTGCACGCCCATCTCCAGAATTTTCTATATCCTCATCCACGAAAAGAGCGTTTGGGTCATCGGTGTTCTGCGTGTCTCGTCTTCGCCGTCGATGGACCGCGTTACTTCGGTGCAAGGCGGAGCCTGGGCGAGCTTCGTTCTCGATGACGAAGCCTGCTGGATTTCGACTGCTGTAGACATAATATGTGCCGTATATTGCGGCGATACTGGTCAGAACGATGACGGCGGCTCTGCCGTGGGAAAGGTTGCTCGAGGCTGTGCGCGATGAGGCTGACATGGTTGAACTTGTGGGTTGAGGGCTATTGTGATAGCTCAGTAATTTGGGTCATTATTCCGCCATCCAGAGCCAGTGCTAGACAGGCAGGTGGAAGGCTTGCAATGTCTGGTGACAGCGTCACTGAGGTTGGGACAGTGGTAGTGGTGTTGTGTAGACAAATCAAGAGCTTACGGCGAATCACAAGCTTGGACCTGCAGTACAGTGAAAGTGTGTGCTCAGACTGGTGGAGTGCATCTGGACACTATAACAGTTCGCTAGCGCAGCTCCACACTTTTGCGAACTCTACCTTCATAGGTAGGTATAACTTCTAATTTAGGAGTGTACACTTACCTGGGATACCCTCAGGTGTAGGTACACGCTAAGTGAAATACTGATTGGCTTTCACTAAATATTGCAGTAATTACTATAATTTTCGCTTTCTATTCCACACACACATATAACGTCTCTTGAAAGGGTTTTATGATTTATATATAGAGATACACTTATGTCGACACAATGCAATCATTTCTCCTTCACCTTCGTTACGCTCAAAACCTCAAAACCTAATACGCCACGAAGACACAAAATTTTCCTCAGATATCACCGATCCACGATGACTGGCGAGAGCCAAACAGGCTCCAAGAAAATCATATAAGAATATAGTCTTGCTATCAAAGAAATCAGTCAACTGAACAGAACCACATTACAGCGAAGGGGGTGAGGGAAGTACGAACCAGAGGGTCTATTAGATTTTCGTAGGAAAGGGTCTACTAGTAGTAGGGGTTGGCAGTGGTTCGCATACGCAGTGAGCCTTCCCATTTATACACTCGGCAGTCTTTACTTTCTGTTTAATATATAGTGAGTAATGAGATCAACTACCACACAATAGGAGAGGAGTTTACTAACCCGAGATCCACACCCTACTTCGCATGAAAGCTTAACGTTTGTGCAGTCTCCCTGCGCTGCTGCGAAGGAGGCCAAGGCCAGAGTAAAGAGAATCGTGATGAATTTCATTGTCTGAGTTGATTTTTGGGTGTTTTGAAAGTAAGAATTTATTTGGCTTGGAAGTGTTTGTGTAATTGGTTTGGAAATGGAAGGCCAGAGGAATTCCTGCCGATTCTCTTATAGACGACCCAAACCCCATGCCGCCTACATAGTAAAAGAAGGTTCTCATGTAGTAACAACACTTGTTTCATCTGTCGTTATCCAAGACATCTAGTGAACAGTTAGAGTCTTATTGCCTCCTCCCAAGCCTAAGAAACGTAAGGTTTAAGTGGGGATTTTACCCTGTTTTCCACTTGTGTGCCCACTAAATTTCAACGTTGACTTCGAAGTAGGTTTAACTCCCTTGCGCTATGTATTTAACCTTGTATATAACGCATGATTACTTCGAAGTAGGTTTAACTCCCTTGCGCTATGTATTTAACCTTGTATATAACGCATGATTACTTCGAAGTACTTGTATATTTTATACAGCATATAGCAAGCAGCCTCTCCTAGGACCCTTCGAGTGAAGAGTAAGTATTTATTAGCGGAAGTGGAAGAAGGGATAAGGATAGCTATATTACGAAGGGAAAAGGCGCTAGTTAACATAAAGAGGGCGGACAGCTCAGAGGGCCTACCCCAAATTCAGAACCGATACAAGTGGATAAGTAGTTTTAATTTTGTGCAATTTTTGTGCTACTCACTACGAAGTAAGTGGTTTCAAGCATTTTGTGAGTAAAAATTGGCAAAACTTGGTAAAAATAACATAAAACAAGCGACAGTATCTCCGTATTTGCTCCACCAATATTAGTTTCGAAATTGGAGTAAATTCTCCGAGCTGCCAGCCCTCATTCTAACCAACTTTAAAGACAAATGCCGCCGTCGGCACTTCGTGGCATATGAATGTTTTATCCCAGCGTTCCTAGGGAGACCCACTACGTGACGTTCCCAAGCATTTTGAGATCGCTCGGCAGATATGATGGCTCAGAATATAAGTGGTTAAAAGTAAGTGTTCAGCACCTTGTGCTAGGATCAGTGTAGGGAATAGTGCAAACTACGCAGTTTTCAGTGCAGTTTGTCAAACTGTAGTACAAAAAGTTGAGAACTAACTGCAGTGCACTACGATAGTGCTATAAAACTGAGGATATTCTTAATATTAAGTATAATCACGTGGAAATTCACGTGTTTTGTTAGGAGACTTAACCAAATGTTATAAGGGCTCTTTTATAAAAGAGAACTATAGATTTATTACTAAATGTAGTTATTTATATTACTTCTATAGCTATAAGTTACTATCGCCTTACTTTATATAGACTAGCTTATTATAGAATAGACGGTATGGAGGGGCTGACTAATCTTACTGACTAATCTTGCTTAGTCAATAACTAATTCACCCCAAAGAAGTATATATAGAAGAATTTTAATTGATATATATACTTAGTGCGTAGTGCAGTGCAAACTGGCAGTTTTGGACTAATAAACTGCACTAACCAGCCAGTTTATATATTGCTTTTAAAACTGTAAAAAATAGCCCGTAGTGCACTATGTAGTGCAAATAGTGCAGTGCAGTGCACTATGCACTGATCTTATTCCCTACACTGGCTAGAATTTATATAGCATAATAGCTACGCAACTAGGTACTGTACCTATACGAAATACGGCCAATCATCCTTCCATAGAATACTAGAGAAAATAAAAATCCTATAAAACTCGCCGCCAAAAGCACGATTAGCTCCTTGAATCGTTCAAATCGCACTTCGAAGCGGTCATGAGTTATTCGCCATAATCTCGAAATGGCCTTACGATATCGCGGATACCAGATTGTTGGAGTACGAAGAGAGTGTTTATTTTTGTAGGTTTCTATGTTCAATTGATCATTAACACCATAACCCTAAAGAAGTCAAAGTGACGAGGAGGGAGTGTGGACACTTGGAGTTTGCGAAAGACCCTTGTGCTAGCATTTACTTTAAGAGAATTATCAGTACGACGGCGATACCACTGTAAATAGGAGTCAAGCTGAGGATTCTGATAATGTGGACGAAGAGATGAGTTCGGATGATAGTGACGATTCGGTTTAGTCTAGCATTTACTTGTTTTCAGACCTTTCTCAGAAAAGCTTCAATTTGACTTTTTGATACCAATTGACTTTTTGATACAAATATGCTTAAATGATAACTTGTTCTCGGAAGATATCGCTTGAATAGGAAATCGAAAACTTAAAAAACTAGATCCACATATTCGACTTTCATCAGATATCGTTATTCTCTTTCGCACGCGTCTAAATGCGGCTTAATAATCAAGATCACTGTCTTTTACTGTCGTCGCTGATGTTTCCTTGAAGGCGGCAAATCTCAGTGCCATGGCGAGAAACTCCCTGAAGCAGCCTAGTTCTTTACAGTACAGTAAGAAGGATTCTGATGGCGTCAAGCTGAATGAATGCTCAGCCTCAATGTTCCGTTTGATGAACATCAACCAAGGTGTTGTTAGAAACTGACTCCTGGATGTCTAGAGAAGTTTCCCTGCTCTTGCAGACACGTTGCACAAACACCTTCACCTCTTTAGGTGAATTTCCAGCCCCCATGGATTGATGGTGACAGACAAAGGATGCCATATCTCATGACACAATCATGAATATCGTACAAGTTGACCCCAGTGGCAAGCAGAGGAGGAGGAGCCACATCTCCAATGTCAGAAGGGCAGCTGATGTTAGCTTTCCAGCGGAAAGAGAGACTGGAGCGTGTAATAGCATTTAAAATGGAAAAGGCTGCAGCCCAAACAGAGAAAGAATTCAAACCCACTCCTTCCCCTCATTCACCAACGCCTTATGTTGGCCAGTTGGGATCAGGATGTGAGAATTTTACAAAGTCTCATCAAGAAAACTCATCGCCAAATCAGTTGTTGGCTTTAGACAAAAACATTCTGGGCTTGCAGATGGAAGTATGTAATTCTTCACAAGAAGCAATAAGGAAAACTACTGAGGGGAAACTAGATACAGTGGCAGCGTACTCGAGTCAAGATAATTTGTGTATATCATATCTGTTCAACTATTGTAAGTGTAGGGTTGTTTTAACTGTCATTTTGAGTGAGTATGTATACTTGAATCTAACTCAGGTAGTTCTCTTTGAGATTCTGTCGATAATGCTACCCATCAAAGGGCAAGCTGGCCAGGAGGCATTGCGATACTTTTGGGCCAGCAACCTTCTCCGAGATCCTAATCTACTGCAGGCTTCTATTGCCCATGCTGCTGTACACCTGGATGCTAAAACTAAAACAGAGAGGAGTGTTTTGGCTGCCACCCATCGGACGAGAACCATGAATTTGATAACTCAGAGGCTAGCAATAGATGCCCATAATGGTATCGGTGATGATTTAATTCAGGCCGTGGCTTTGATAGCCGCAAATTCTGTAAGTATATATCTATGTTTGAGCCGGAGAAGTCGCTGATAACCGAGCAAAGAATGTCACAGGCGACTTGGCAGAATCGTCAATTCATATGAATGCGCTGGAAGAAATGGCTCGCTTAAGGGGCGGCAAGGAAAATCTAGGGTCTACTGTAACAGCTGCCTACAAGCCGCAGTATCCTGGTAAGCAACCCCATTTGACCAAATGTACTTGAGCTTTCGTCAGCTTAAGTGTTGTTCATTTTACCCCCCTTCCCCCCCATTGCCATATCGAGACTTCCACAGACACGTCTGTTAAGTAATGATGTCAGATGACCGAAATTGTTTATCAAGTGTCTTTCTCAAGCGTTCTAAAAAACCCCAATGAGAGAACTCAACCTTTCTCGACTTTTATAGAGCATGTTCTACTGACGGCTGGATTAGGTCCGATACAACATCTGCAAGAATGACAAGATCCAGATCTCGCCTCGGGCCCAATTTACAGCGTTCGCCAGCACTCGAAACTTCCGACCAGCCTTCTAAAGGGATGACATTGTCATACCAAAAAGAAATATTCGAGATCCTCTCTGAACTCCGAATCCTCACTTATCTCTACAGAAGGCTGAGGCTTCATTTTCAACCTTAGAGACTCAACCAGCATCTGATACACCTTATGCAAAGTTCCTATTTTGGGCACTGTTCATTGGAGGGATCTTGGCAGAGGAGGGAAAGAGATTTTGGTTCGCGGGTAGGCTGGCGATGGTTTTGCCTTGGACTGGTGTTGGTGATTTGGAAGGGGCGAAGAGGTGTTTGGATATAGTGTTGTGAGAGGAAGGTCTATTGGATAGTAGGTTAGAGGTTTTATGGAGCGAGGTTGAAGTTATTGCAAGACTTAGGACGGAAAGGGGGTAGCTGCGTTGGCACCTACTGCACTGGTTCCTTGAGTGGGATTATCTTTTATTGCCGTGTAGCTTTTATGATTCTTGACTTTAATTGCAGACATGGCTCTAAGCTAATGATATTGTGTTAACGTCATGGGCTAAATAACTCCTGTGAAAAGAATTACGATAATACTGTGGATAAGTGAAAATTCAACCTCAGGTTTTTCAACTTAAATGTATCAGACTCATCAGAAGAATAATATTCACCAAGCATTGTTGTGATGGCACCACTTTCATTTTTATACAAGACAGAGATAATAGAACTCTAGGTTAGCAGTCTTTCTTTCCACTACCCAAGACAAGGAGAGAATAGACACTATCAAATTAATACAACCAACATAGTCAGACACTATTGGAGCATATACTATATCTACATATGACATCTAGAAGTATATACAAGAATCATCAAAACAAGACCCCAAAACTTATTATATCTACAGAAGAACGGCAACAATCCCAGAACACCGACTCATAATTTCCATCATAGGAAGTCAATAGCATCAAGTGAAACACCGGGACTTAAATAAGTGACACCGGAACTTCCACTGATGATAGTGATCTTCATAATGTTATACTCACCGGCAGCCAAGAAAGCAGATGCTGGTACATCGTACTAGTTTCCCAATTAGCACGAAAGACAGAATATGGGGAAAGTTGTACTCACGGTGAACATATGGTTTGTTCCTCGGTATGTTCCTACAGTCAGACTTCTTGTGCTAGCTTGGCTGCTGGCGGCTGGGTTGGGACTTGTCCACTAGAAACTTTTAGTACCAGTTTTCTGGCGATGAAGCATAGAAGAGGGATATCTTACACCGTTGATTGAGATCTTTGGTCTACCACCAGCAAAGGCTTCGGTGATGCCAATTCTTACTTTGTGCGAAGTGGCGGTTTGAGCTGCTGAGAGCTTGAAGTAGATGAGTTGATCGTTGTTTACATCAACCCACATGTAACCAGGCATTGCACTAGCAGCATTACTAGTACCAACAATGTAATTAGGTGGGTTCCATGAAGCAAGACGGCCATCTGATGGATGCATGTAAGTAGGCTTCATAGGCGTCGTATCGAAGTTTGTAAAGCCTGCTGGGGTTCCATCCCATTCTCCAATTCTCCAGATGGCGGTGGTGTCACTAGGATCGGAGGGGGTGATTGTGTTTACTGCTGTTCCAGCTCCGGCTTTGACATCGACACTGCGGGTGGAAACTTCGATTTCGTCTCTGTAGATCGTCAATGTGTAAGTTCCTGGAAGGACACCATTGATTCTGTATGCTCCACCCGAGGCAGCCGCAGTACCCCAGTATTGAGCGTTGGCGTTTGATAGACCGGCGACGTAGGTATGTCCAGATTTCATATTTGAGATTCCGACACCACTAACGTATCCACGTCCTGAAGCAGGAACCCAATCGGTTATTCCTAGATTATCCATCCAGCTGTACTAAAGGTGGAACTCGTCAGTATTGTGCTAAACAACAATTCCAGAAGATTTCTCACTTCAGCTCTTCTTGCGAAGAGATTGGTGCTAGGAGCGCCTCCATCGGTGAAAGACAAGAGGTAAGGTCCCTGGAGTCCAAATCTCTCTGGGTCGGTTGTGCCCATATTGTAGTACAAAATCTCGTATAAGTCCTCCTCTGCAGTTGTAGCCCGTCGAAGTAAAGACCTGAAAAAGGGTCCACCAGATGCCTTCTCGTGATTAGAGCGAATCAAAAACATTCCAACGCTTGAGCTTGTCCTTCCAACATAGTCATAGTCCATTGTTCTGCCATATCATGAGCTAAAATCTGGAGTTTGTGGTACGAAGGTTGCTTACCGTCCGTATGCGGCTCCTGAATAGTGCTTGGACTTCGTGAAAGTGGTAGCTGAGTTGCGAGTAATGTCCTGAGCTTCAACTGGTGTCTCTGGTGTATCTTGATAATCTGCATCATTGGTGGATTTATCGAACTGGTTCGCGATCATTCGGACGATGTATCGCAGAGCAGGGACCTATATTCATTGGTAAAGCTCTTCTAATTCTTACTGACGAGGAGCCTTACCGTATTATCTCCCTTTCGGGTAAGCATATAGATATTATTGTTGCCATATCTAGCAATGTATGTTTGAATGATTGTGCCGTAGGTGACGGTGACCTTGATGATATTCGCAGGAGCTGAAGACGTTAGCGGCGGGAAACCATGCATGTTCATCGTCACTTACTTGTGAATTGCTGGATCTTCACATCAGACTTTCCGAAACCACTCTGGATGTGAGAGTTCTTGCGGTTATATCCATTGTACTCCTGATAATAAATATCAGAGCGGCCCCTTAGTAGGACGAAGGAAACTCACCTTCCCCTTATATTTGATAGAACTAAGATCCCCATTTGTTTTATCGATGCTAAAAACGAGTGATGCACCGGTATCTTGCAAGAGTCAGTACCGAATCCAAGATCAGAAAGATGTAGAAGTTCATACCAACCACATAAGCACTGCCATTATCTGTATATCCCCACGCAGCAAACACAAGCGGGAGATTAAGAGCGGCAAATAGCAGAACGATGAGGCACTTCATTTTAGCGAAAAACCAACCGGTCAAGAAACAGTTGCAGAGCAGAAAGCTAAAGTTTAAAGCAGGATATACCTTATTCTTTATATCCAAAGATTGGCCCAAGCCAGGGGCTTCTGATGAGCTACTCTACCTGAATTCCTCACCTGGCAAATTTGCAATGCCTTCTTTATTGTTCCAGAAAAATCTCTATCCACCAATCCCACCGCGCAGTGTTCAGTTACCGGCACTTGGATAGTGTGGGGGGTGAGGCTCGTCTATCGTTTTACCCGGTGACAACATTCTCGCAAGAAGTTCCATAATTCGGGAGCCAGGATATTTAGATCGTAAGGTGATTGGGTCAAAATTTATGGCATCGGACATTTCTTGATCGCTCTCCTCTGGGGAACCCTGAAAACCCTCCAAGTGATCGGCATGTTCCCGAACTTTGGGAAATGAGGCTTTATATTCCACCAATCTTTGTAAAGAGATTTCGGCAAAAGTGGTGACCCTCAATGATTGGTGCGCTTATAGAAAAAGATATAAGATTTATAAAAGCCCCTTCTTTGCACGACAAGATAGAGTTTTGGGCTCATGCTAATTGACAAATCTTTCAAGATGTTAGCTCCCAATAATGCACTGGTACCCAAAATATGCCATGGAAAGGTTTAGAAAGGTTGGGCAATGAGAAGCCCAATACCGTGTTAATTGGTATATTAGGTATTATTCGTATAAGATAAATTGAGATAAGAGGGAAGGTTTTAGTTTAGACCACGAATCTTATCTTATAAGTTTAACCAATAGAATCGCACCAAATTACCCCTTATAATAGCCTTCGTTTAAGTATAAAATCAATTAAGTATAAAATCAATTAAGTATAAAATCAATTAAGTATAAAATCAATTAAGTATAAAATCAATTAAGCATAAAATCAATTATAATTAATAAAGATTAATCAAGACTCTAACTAAATACTATTATTTCTTATAGGCTAGTATGGACTCGTCCTTATTGTCGCTAATTGTTCAATCTCAGTATAAGAGTCTTAGCGGAGACTCTTACGTCCGTCGTGTGGGCAAGAACTCGGGTTATGGTGGCCGCACCGAGAGCCGCATACGCACTTGAGCCTTACCTACACGTATGCGGCTCTTTGCACCTACGTAGCCGCACCTTTATATGTCGGAACGACATACAAATAAGATCGATTTGTACGTGTAATTAAGTGGTATCTTGTCCTTGATTTATATGTCTTTCCGACCGGTGGAAGTACAGCTACGTACGTAGGAGTACTATGTGCGCTACGGACGAGTTTTAGTATTCCTACTAACTTACCACGTACCTAATTTCCCTTCCTAAAATAGTTGGTGCTCCTACGCCTTACCTAAAGTAGTAGGTACTCAAGGTTTAACGTTGTAGCCTACACAAAGGATTCTAGAGTCTCTTTTAGCATTCTTAGTCTAAGAGCCTTAGGCCTTAATAACGAGGAACGAGTTAGTAGAGTCTCATAGAATAGTCTTATAGTACTAGAAGCTATATAAGGCCTATAAATTATATATAGTAGAGTAAATAAGTGGAATAGTAAAGTAAATAAGTGGAATAGTAGAGTAGCTAAGTAAATACTAGTAGAGGCTTTTATATCCGAAATTATAAAATAATAAAAACGCTAGTATATTTACTAATAAAGTAAATATTAAAAAGATAATAGTACTATTAGAAGCCTTAGATTTATAAATAAAATTTTATACTAAGTTTATAATTTTTAGTTAACTTTTACCTATTATACTAGAGAAGGAGCTAAGTATAAGGTAAATACTAACTAGGTATATCTAACTAATAATTATCAATTACTTTTTTAGGTAGTTAATAAGAGAGGTATTATAAGACTATCTTTAGAGGCTCTATAAGTAGTTATAGGCGTTTATACTCGCGAGGCTTACTTTAAATTAGAATACTCTTTTATGAATCTAAGAAATAAGGAATAAATCTATATTAAAACGAAAAAATATTAAACTAGATTACTAATTATTATACCTTTAATATTTATACTTACTTCTATAAAACCTACCCTTTATATTCTATTAAATAAAAGTAGTAAACAAAAGAAGTAAGTAATAAGCGAGGGTAGTATACGAAAGTAAGAATAGTTATAGAACTACGAATTCTAGGACTCCTAAGAGCGAGATAATAAAGTACCTAAGAAATCGAATTACTTCTATATTAATTAATAGGTAGTTTAGGCTCTAACAAAGTAAAATATATAATATAAACATTATACTTTATTTACTACGAATTCTTTACTAATATTAGCCCACTAAACCTCTCTTATAATTATAAAACTTATTATTTATACGCTAATAAACTTTACTACTAATATTATAAAACGGTTACTAAATTACTCTACCTAGTATTAGGTACTACTTTTTAAATAAGATATGGTTATTTTCGTTATTTAATAGACTTTTGATTATTATATAGTATCTTATATACTAATCAATACGGTAGTCTAACTAATGTACAGAGACTTTTCATTTTTCTCCCCTCTATATACTAGTACGGCGGTTATGGCGGGATTCATTGCGAAGATACTGTTTCTTTCCAGGGTAATAGCCATTATCTTCTTGGGTGTCGAGGGTGTCTTCACTGCGAACATCAAAGTCTCCCTACAAAGACGTAATATAAATGTAACGACAGATTTAGTACATTCGCGGGAATGGGAAACCGACTATTGCCCCTCAACTTCACTTCTTGATTGTTGTTTTTAGCTAGGATTTTGAATAGAAACCAATTTTATTTCACGCGGGAGTTTATGCATGCTGCGGTTGCACATGTATATCTTTAAAAGTGAAGTTAAGCTACATACCAACACTCCGGAAAATTAGCCGCGTTATCCAGGCAGACTTCAGAGATCCATAAGTCTACAATCATGGGAATCACTTGGAGTTCAGTGGAATGGCGTTCGCATTACAGTTGCTTCCGCCTCAGTTCCCGGTCCCGTTTCAGCTTTCGCTTGTGGATACCACTGTGACCCACCAGCTCCGCCTTTGACGGAAATTCTTAGTAAAAGTACCCCGATTTTACTTGGGCTCCGGACGTTTTGGGCATCGATTTGAGGTGGATCTGGGCATTTCTTTTGCCTCATGTGCTTCATGCCATTGTGGGTCGTTGTGTATGGCAAAGGTCGAGTTTAGACACTCCGGAGAAAGGAAATTCGATTGTTGACAGGATGGAGTTTGAGGCTTGGTGGTGCCAACGTCATAGTGTTTACACCAAGAAAAGGGCGAGTCGTTTTCCTCTCCTGGCTCTCTATGTCGCCATTAAACCGCACATTTTACGCCTGTGCACCCTACTATCACCCTCTCTTTAAACTATTGAAATAAATCGCAAAAATATGAATTAAATCCTAACGTCTTCTCTAGCATCTGTTTTACTAGGGCAAAACTTCTTAGAAGTTCTGTAGGACTTTTCGTGGAGTAATATAACTCCTTGATCGAGTTTACGGCGATACTAAAATGTGCGGTTTAATGCCGCCACGGAGAGCCTGGATCGAATCGCACTATTAATGGGAATGAAACCATGTTAGAGAAACGATCGTTAACAATCCTTGCATTAACAACTTATATATAATAGAACCATATTAAGATAGTTGCTTATGGATAGAAACTACTATTCTAGTAGCATTGCGATCTCGAAATTAGAACATTACAATCTTCATTCTCCGATAACGGCTAACACTAATAGTCTTCCTCGTTACTCCTCTTTAAATATCTTCTATGTAGAAGTAACACTGGATCCCGAAACGTAGAGAAGCTCTTTTACATCTACTATACTTAAAGTAGCTAAGGGTTTAAAGCGTGTCCTTCAAGTACTTAGCTTTTGATATTAACTACAAGTTCTATGAAAGAAGCAAATAGCGAGTAAATAGATGCTTCTTTAATAATACAGAGAGCCTTCTTAAGAAAGTCTTCATTGTTATATAGCCCCGCAGGTGCTTTAACTGTAGACATAGCTCGTGATAATCACTAATGTGTTTTGGTTTTATCTGCTTAGAGCGATTCTTTAGTAATTCGTAATCGCGAGTTCAAATCTTCTTCCGACCCCAAGTAGCTCTCTGAATTTCTAGGAATATATCATGAAAATCAATGACCAGCTAATTTGTGAGCCAAGAATCAATACTAAAGAAAATTCGTATCCCTCAAGCTTTCTACAATACCTACGTAATTCCAACAAATCACGTGAAAATCACATTACTTTTGAAACAAACCCAAAACCAATTCACTCTTCTACCAATTATTCACTCTTCTACCAATTCTGCTTCCTCGAGCCTCCTATACTCTACCTCCAAAGCTCACATCTCCTACTCTTAACAATACATAAGACCGACGCTTCCTGTTTAGGGGTTCGCTAGGTACGGAAGCCTCGGGCCAACAACTACCGAGTATCGACCCCTCACCACCATCTCCAAACCTTCCTACTCCAACACGAACTTTGTGAAACAAACTACCCAAACAACATACAAAACATCCGCAATGACAATATCAGTCTCTCCACCAACCTTTGAACACCACCGTGAGAATCTCGGCATTGGTGAACGCTCTCCGCGTATCTCGTGGCGGTTCACGAGTGAGGGCGATACGAAGAACTGGATACAGGAGTCTTATGAGATTGAGATTGCCCGTGCATCTAATGCCCGATCTGAGACTTTTCGAGTTGGCAGTGATGAGTCCGTTCTGGTTCCTTGGCCGATGGCTCCGTTGGGTTCTAGAGAACGAGCACGTGTGCGTGTGAGGGCGACAGGAAATAAGGACGAAACTACTGAATGGTCGGAATTCGTGGAGGTTGAAGCTGGACTTCAGCGCGATGATTGGGTTGCACAGGTGATTACCGCAGAGAATAAGATTTCGACTAGTGGTTCGTTGCAACCTTTGTTATTTCGAAAAGCCTTTCAACTTAGCAAGAAAATCGCGACTGCCAGGTTGTATATTACGAGTTACGGGGTATATGAAGCAACCATCAACGGTGTCCGAGTTGGAGATCATGTTCTTGCGCCGGGATGGACGAGTTATAAGTACAGATTACAATACCAGACTCATGATGTCACTGGACTTCTAAAAGATGGAGAGAATGTGATAGGAATTGAGGTAGGAGAGGGTTGGTATTGCGGGAGACTGGGATTTGAGGGCGGCAGGCGATTCATTTATGGGGACCAACTCGCGGCACTGGCGCAACTCGAGATTGTGTTTGAAGATGATGAAAAGCTGATTGTAGGTTCTGATGAGAGCTGGAAAAGTTCAACTGGACCGATTGTCTCGAGTGAGCTCTACGATGGAGAAGTGTACGATTGCTCCGCTGAAGTGAAAGGATGGGCATCAAGCGAGTTTCGAGATAGTGGATGGAAGCCAGTTCAGGTATTGGAGTTCCCAAAAGCAACTTTGCTTGCGCCACAAGCACCGCCAATCGGAAGGATCGAAAGTCTGAGACCAAAGAAGATTTGGAAAAGTCCGTCAAATAAGGTTATTGTTGATTTTGGACAAAATCTTGTTGGAGGGGTTCGGTTCCGCACGACGGGTCCCAAGGGACAGAAAATCGTGTTGACACATACGGAAGTTTTGGAGCATGGGGAAGTTGCTACAAGACCACTCAGAGATGCCAAAGCAATGGATACCATTGTACTTTCTGGAGAGAGTATCGAATGGGAATCCAAGTTTACCTTTCATGGATTTCAATACGTTCAAGTTGATGGCTGGCCATCTGAATCTGGCTCGCCAGCTTTCGAGGACATTGAGGCCGTCGTTATTCACACCGATATGGAACAGACAGGCTGGTTTGAGTGTAGCGAGCCGATGGTCAACCAGCTCTATCGAAACATTCATTGGGGTATGAGAGGAAACTTTGTCGGGATTCCCACAGACTGTCCACAACGTGACGAACGACTGGGTTGGACGGGGGATATCCAGATATTTTCTCCAACCGCAAATTTTCTTTACGACACAAGTGGTATGCTATGGAGCTGGCTACAAGATCTGTCCGTGGAACAAATCGAAGAATTCAATGGCGTGGTTCCACAAGTTGTTCCCAATGTCATCGAAGCGCGCCTGAACAAGGCACAGGCAGTATGGGGCGATGTTTCGGTCATTACGCCTTGGGATCTCTTTCTCAATTTTGGCGATATGTTCATCCTAGAAAGTCAATTTCTGAGCATGAAAGCTTGGTGGAATAGTATTCCTAAGCAAGAGAACGGACTTTGGGATGATACAATGCATCAACTAGGGGACTGGCTTGACCCCGCTGCCCCAGCTGCTTCGCCAGCTGATGGGAGAACCGATCCCCATTTCATCGCGAACGCCTATCTTGTCCATATAACTAAGCTCATAGGCCGAATTGCCGGTATTCTCGGACAGCCCAACGAAAGACAAAATTTCGAGAAAATGTCAGTCACTTTAGAATCATTATTCCAAAATACATATATCACCCCAGCCGGTCGTCTGGCTCCAGATACCATGACCTCTCTATCTCTTGCATTGGAATTCGATTTATTCAGAAACCAAGAGGAAACGGAGAAAGCTCGCGCAAGATTAGCACGTCTTTCAAGAGCTTCAAGATTCCGAATCGGCACAGGATTCGTAGGAACGCCGATGGTCTTGCCTGCCCTTACCTCGGGGGGGGACAACAACTACAAGCAGATCGCATATCGAATGTTACTTGAGAAGCGTTGTCCATCTTGGCTTTATCCTATCACAATGGGAGCAACAACGATGTGGGAACGATGGGATAGTATGCTCCCAAACGGTGACATCAATCCGGGAAGCATGACGAGTTTTAACCATTATGCTCTTGGTAGTGTTGGGAAGTGGCTTTTTGGCTGCGTCGGAGGTGTTGATTTCACCAAACCGAATGCGCAAGATTCGAATTCTATAAAAGAGGCGGGATGGAGAAAGATTAAGTTCGCACCGATGCCAGGTGGTCCTATTACGAAAGCAAAGACTTCGCATTTAGGTCCTTATGGATTGATCTCCTGCGAGTGGGAACTGGATGTTGAGAAGGGGGTGTTTAAGATGGTTATCGTTGTGCCTCCAAATTCGACAGGCATCGTTGAGCCACCGGGCAAAAGCAAAAGTGAAGTGATCGAGGTGGGAAGTGGTAGGTGGGTATTTGAGTACGACGATTACAAGGAGACGGCGAAATGGCCACCGAAAGCCATTCTCGACCCGTTCGCGCAGTATGAAGGCGAAGAGGAAAAGGAAAGATTAGGAAGGTAGGATGCCCATGTTATAAAATCGGTGTTTGATAGTTGTACTGTATGGTATCGATATTTCGTATATTTGTGTTACTACCTACTCCTGCCAAAAACAACTTGCTTTCTAGGTACAAGATACCTGTCCATCCTAAGCTCTTATAACTCATAACTTACAAACGCCATCTTCTCTTACCGGAATCCCTTTAGCCGACTGTATCACACTTGTCCATCCATCTTTCCTCTTCTTCGCCTTTACCTCCCTCACTCGCAACTTTCCGCCCCACTCCCAGTGAACATCCGGGATACCTGGTATAAGTGTACAGGTATGGAAGGTAAGGCGAGAGGGGTGGACAGGTGGACAGGTGGACAGGTGGACAGGTGGACAGAGTCGTGCCTGCCCTTTCAGTGCCATCAGTGGCCTTGAGACCTCTTCATGTCTTGGCCAGTTCGTGGTACTCCTTACTCCTTACTCGAGTACTTCGTACTGTGAAATGGGAAGGCGCAACTCAGGTGGCTGGCTACTGGTGCGAGTAGAAGCTCATCAGCGCGTCGCGTTGGGAAGGAGAAGGAATCTGACCGGTTAGAACCCCGCCCCGTGGCTTGAGTGAGACACGTGCCATGGCGGGAAAGCTTGGGTTGAGAGCCGGCTAGCGGCTGCCCCGCCGTCATGTCTAAATTTACCAACCTACTGCACGAGACGAGTACTTTAGGGAGATGTGAGGTGTGAGGGCACGCCCAGGAACATGACAGCCTTGACAGGTACAGTAGTAGAGTTTGAACCAGAATTTGGTTGACTGTGGTATGGGCTCCCGCTCCCGCTTCCGTCCTGCACGTATTCAGCAGCCTGAACTTGGTGCCTGGAAAGTATCTTTTGACTTTGATCTTCTGTAGACAACGCTTAATTTATCTGATGAACCGTGGGGTCGGATTCTTATACTAGGGCTCGTAAGGTATATTTTTTTGTAGGCTGATGATATGCCAGCGTGGTGTGTCTTTCAGGACTGGATAGCTATAGAGTTCGTAACTTCGACATCTTCCTTACTGCTTATTGAGAAGCTAATTCTACGTCAGCCATCAACTTCTGTGTTCATTGATTCCTTTGTTGGGTATTGTCCGCTCAGCGACGGAATTCTATCATATTGCCATTCAAATAGTGAGCGTCTCGTTTTCTTCAGGTGCAAGCTCGTTACGAATACAGCGTCCTCGCCAGGCAATAATTGTTTGATGTTTTCTCGAAATTAACAAAGATACTAATACAGAAGAGACACTTGTACATCTGACTCCGAGGCAAAAGTGTCATATCATTGAAGGATTGACTTGGATCGTTTTGTTGGTGGCCACGGCCATCGTCACCAATTCATACCAACCAATGTTACTTCGAAGTATACCGCGGCGTATCGAGAATAAAGGAGCCTGAACGTGGCATGGCAGTTTCAACATACGAAATACGAATATTGAGCGCTTCCAGCCTAAATCGATCAGACGCAAACATTCCCCGGCGGTAAAATACCATGGAAATGAAGACATACCAAGAACGATTCGTCGCAAATTCAAGCTTCATTTACCCTTCCTTGGAGATCATCTTGGGGTCATCAAACCTCGCTTGTCTCGGAGAACTTGACTTACCTTACACCGTTCAATCGAGATTCCTTCAAAGATTTAGCGAAGAAAATTGAGGACTCGATTGTAAGGCACTGTAACAATTTCGTCTTGAGTTTAGTTCAGTGGGGAAAGAGATTTTTTTGAATCTCTTCAATGTTATTAATTCAAATATGACCAAGGCATCACTTCTACCAGCATTTTTACTGTAAGAAGTCTACAGGTACACACCAAAAGCATCTCGCTTCCACTGGCGGAAAAATCCCGTTACAGTACGACCCCACCTTGAGATCTCAAGATCCGCGAACACGATGTTTCGCATTCCATACAACGAACGCTGTCTCCCGCCGCGGCAGGTTTACAAATCTGATGCTCTTGCCAGGTTCCCCATGCTTTCACTCGCATCATGTTCATCCCAAGCCTCATTTTTGGCAACGAATACGCAATGCCCCCTACCTTTTTGCAAGCGCCGCCCTTCTGCACGCGAGCTCAGTCAGAAGAAAGCGGTTGCCACGATGCCATCCGATGATGCCTGCAAACCTTCTCCCCACAGTTTACCAGATGAGACGAGTGCCTGCATCTCTGACATCGATCGAGGCATCCATCAATGTGTTTGTAGAGGCTCCAAGCCCATCTTGCCTACCCCTACCCACATCACGAGGTAGATCTGCGTTACTGAATTATGGATATGTGGTCACGTACGTATTGGCTACACCATTATATATGAACGACGATGTTTCCCTTATTCCCTTTTCTCCTCCATCCTTCTTTAGCTTCTCATCTTGATACTTTACTTTCGTTGCCAGTTCTGTGAACTTTTTACATTCTCTTCATATATTTTACTACACACTTTACAAACAACTAGGCCGGTCCAGATTATTCTTCGAACTCCAAATCAAGATGTATTCCAAAGCAGTTCTACTTGCTGTCCTCGTGGCATTGGCTGAGGCCCGTTTCAACCAAGAACAAGTTCCCATTGCAGCTATCTCAGCCTCCAAAGGTGGCAACCCCGGCGAAGCCGCAACTCTTGGTGGTGCTGCAGTCTCAACTCTTTTAGGAAGCACAAATCCGTGTGACAAGGTATTTTCATCTCTGGCACCTTCTAAGATCTCTCACTGACATTCAACTAGCTTGCCAAAGCCGACGAGATTGTTGCCAAGCTTGGTGATGGTGGTCTTGAAGCTGCAAAGGGACTTGTAGCCGCCGAACAGAACTTCAACCCATCTACCACTGATAAACCATCATTTTGCTCCGACCCATCTCTTCCAACTACTGAGTCTCTCCGAGGTATCCTTCCCAAGGTTGATCCAGCTGTTACTGGGGCCGATGTCGCAAACGCCGCATCTGAAGCTTCTTTGAAGACACCTCTTGATGCCACGGGGAAGTCGATTGCGGATTTGGCAACTGGAGCTGGTTTCACCAACTTTACTCCAAAGGATTCAGCTGGTGGTGGTGGTGGTGGTGGTGTAAGTGACCTCGTGTTTATCCGTTTGGTATACTCGACTAACACTTAAGTAGGGAGCCGGTGGAGTTGCCAACAAGGACAACAACAAGGACAACAAAAAAGACAACAAAGCAGCCGAGGCCACTCCTGTAAGTATCTCTTGAAGCCCCCTTACTATCCTTCCTGGTTCAAGACTAATGTATATCAAGACTCCCGGCGGCGGTTCCCCTCCTGCAACCACCTTCGCAACCGTAACCGGAACACCCACCCCAGCACCCGGAAACGACAAAAAGAACAGCCAACAAAACAACCAAAACAACAACAACAACAACCAACAAAACAACAACAACGGCACCACCCCCTCGGGCGGCGGTAACGGAGGGGCTCTCGACTTCGGAACCTGCAACCCGCAAATCAAATTCGAAGCCGGCATCGCCAACCGCGGTCCCGAGTTCACCTTCCAATCCGTCGACCCGGTCATCTCGTCGAAGCAAACCGAGGCCAAGGACCCCAACATCATCACGAACCGGATCTGCGACGTCCTCGGCCAGAATGGCGGCTGTGGTGCGAGTAAGGAGGCGGTCACTGCGTGTTTGGATGCGAAGGCGAAGGTCAAGGCCCTGGGGACGAAGGATCAGAGTGCGGCGGATGCGTGGAATGCTGCGCTTGTTGTTTGAGTGTTTTGGTGGGTCTTGGGGTGGTGGTGGGAGTTTGGTTTGGGGGGGGGCGGGGGAAGTTAGAGGAGGGAAAGGGAGGGGGATCTGGGGGGGTGATGGTGATTTGGCTGAGATGAGGTGAAGTGTTCAATATATATATATATATACAAGTCCCGATAATGTTATTATATCTCTCACACTTTTTACTCGTTCCATGCCCACTAACCTCGAAGCCTAATTTCTTTTTAACCAAGACGACGCTTCATTCCCTTAACGTATTCGCTTCGCTTTTACCTCTTTCCGCCAAACTAACTGATAGAAGAAGTTCCCCCCGCCACCCCCTTTTTTATTCGAGGACTTACGCGGATATAAATAGGAATATTTATCTGAAAAAGAAAAGGCCTTTAGAATTTATCC
This sequence comes from Hymenoscyphus occultus, assembly GCA_900536445.1. Lineage (NCBI taxonomy): Eukaryota > Fungi > Ascomycota > Leotiomycetes > Helotiales > Helotiaceae > Hymenoscyphus > Hymenoscyphus occultus. The sequence continues at coordinate 39,673 of UNPT01000219.1, read as the reverse complement.
CTTTGATCCCAGAGGGATAGGGATAGGGATAGGGATAGTGATATATAGATAGGTCAACTCGCTTTCTAACTAAAAGGTAAGTAAGTACCTAGTCTTCTAAACACTATTAGAGTCGGAAAAGAAATATCAAAGTTGAAATAAAAGAATCTTATTTTCCTATCTAGATAGATAGAATATCCAAGTATTGAACCCTGAGTTTAAACGGATTATTATATCTATATCTCTCTTCTTTCGATATACGTTTCTTTCATTACCTTTTATATCTCGAAGGTAAAGAGCGTGGTAAATTCGAGTGGTTGAGTTAAGTAGTAGTATTTAATTAACTTAGGGGGTGTTTAGCTCGTGTAATTTAGAGATTTATACTATATAAAAAGATTTACATATATATGTTTTTAATTAAGATTTACATACAATTCTTAATTTATACGCTTGTTTAGATAGCCGTAAAAGTTTTTACTAAAATAATTATAAATCTATTATAAATCTAATTGTAAATCTTTTTAGATTTATACTACTAAAATAAGAATATAACAGAACTAAAGCCTTAACCCTTTAGTTCTTTTTAATTTATATAAATCTCTATATAAATCTTTTAGTACTACGTACTACTATAGTATTAAAACCTAGTTAGATCTACCTAGCTTACTTAAAACTACGTTAATAAACAACCTAAATTATTACTTTAATATACTATACTATAAGTCTAATCTACGTACTTTATGAAAAAGACGTTAGTTATATAATAAAAAGAAGATAATTACCTGTTTTGTTACTATACTAGAAGTCTAGGCCTCGGCTAAATATTTCCTATAAAATTATATTAAAACTCTATAATATACTTCTAAGCTTAAGAAGGACAAATAGATAGTAGAATTAATCGAGGGATACCTAAAACGTATAAGAGATAGTCTCTATATTACCTAGGAAGCCTTTAGTATATTAGAGAATATACTTATATAGAAAGGTATACTTATACCTACTTAATATATAATAGTAAGGGAGTAGCTTAGTATATTTTTATATATAGTTATAAGCGACTTATCCTTATATAAAATAGTAGAGCGCTTTTAAAGGTAATAAATCCCTACGTTCTAATTAGATAATTACTTACTTTAACTAAGAGTACTAAGACGATTTAGCGTACTTTTTATAATATAATAGGTATATTACTCTTAGATAGAGTTTATAAGTTGTTAATTACTTATTTAAATCTAACTTAAATACTCTTTATAATATAAATAAATCTAAAGAATTATCCTTAGTTTAAAGATTATCTCAGAATAATTAATAGTACTTATATTCTAGTTATACTATAGTATAAGGAGAGGTTTAGTTTTAGAAATAGACTTAGTAATTTATCTTAAAACGTACTTACTATATATACGTTTAATATACAATTTACGTATATATTATCTAGGTAGGAGGGAAGTATAGTAGACTTAACTTTATAGATCTACGCTATATATATAGGAGTTATCTAGATCCCGAAAGGGAAATACATTCTTAGCGACTATAGCTTTTCTAGCTTACTAGAATACTTAGTACTATATTATAGTATATAGTACTATTTAAATAAGTAGAGATAAGTACTTATAAATAGACGAACTCCTAAGACTAAAGAGGAGCTTTTTAACCTATACTATACTATCCTATAAAACTTTATTAAGCGTATTTTTAGTATCTTAAAAACTAAGTTTAAGATATTATAAGTACTAAGAAGATTTAAGATATAAGTATAAGCTAAACTTGTTCTTACTTTATATATTTTATATAATATATTAAGCTTAATTATAAACCCTAGTTATAGTAAAGGAATAGAGCTAGAGTTCGAAGACTATAAGAATAAAGATAATAAAGATATTATATTTATAGATAAAACTAGATATTATACTAATCCTTATACTAGGGTACTAGGAAACGAGATAAGAGATTAAATTACTACTACTATATAAGAGGTAGAGTTAGAAAGAAGATAATAATAACCTATATATATTCTTAGTATTATTATATTACTACTACTATTTTTTAATAAGGTACTAGTAATAAAATATAGTAAATAAGAAGCTAGTTAAGTACTTAATTATACTACTATAGAAGTAGAAAGTTTATATATAGCTATAACGGTTATGGTCACGAGGGTTAGATGTTACATGCTCGCTCGGCGAGGCGCGCTAGTACTAGCGCGCACGACCTGTATTTAGTTCCCAGCTCTCTCGAGCTCTCCCTCTCTCCTTATCTATTGTCCTAAGAATAGAGTATTGTTTGTTCCGACTATCCAGAAGTACGTCTGTTATAATAGCTAGCTAATAAAGGTTCTTTAATATAATAGATCTATATAGTTTTAGGGTAAATTATATAATTTTAATAGCTAAAAGCGAGCTATAATATAACGTTACTCTATACCCCGGTTTTCTTAGTTAAAAGTAGTCTAATTTAATTAGTTTTCTTTTATACGAAAGGTATAAATCTAAATATTAATTCCTAATATTAAAAGTTAAGTTTATCTATTAATATTACTATAATAAAGTAGAATATAAAAGTTGTAATTAGTAATAGCTTACTTATTAATAATAGTAACTTATAGCTAAGTTTTATAGAATAGTAGAATTATTATTATTAATTAAGTATAAAAATAAAATAAATAAAATATCTACTCTTCGAAATATATACTAAGGTTTATCTAAATCTATTTTTAGTTCTTTTACTAGTATTATAATATATTATTTAAAAGGATTATTATACCTATACTCCTAAAGTATTAATATAATCTAGGTCCTTTATAAGTTCTTATTACTTTCTTTTATTAACTCTAGTACTCGAAGAACCTTTATAATAGTAATTTGTTATACTGGATCTACTCCACTTTCTCTTTTTGATCCACTTTCTCGTTTGATCCACTTTCTCTTTTAGTACACTTATAGTTCTGCTGCCTAAATGCTTTGTGTCTGCCTAAAAGACTTCATGTCTGCCTAAAGCTTATACTCTTTATATAAACATCTTAGATAGCTACCTTTTAGAATGAATCAATTCTCGATAACCTTCAGGATCTAATATTCTTCTAACCTAATAGTTATGAGCCCGGTAGCCACTTTTTGACTACAAAATTTGACTTTTTATACCTTTAAATTAATTGATTCAAATTACTCTTTCTCTATATACTTTGTTTATATTCGACTTGCCTCAGCTCAAGGAGCAGTAATCGAACAATCAATAAAGTACCCTCTTATACTCTTGTCTCGAGACTACTAATATGTCGACGTCTAAAACAACTGTCCTTTTGAACCCAAAAGACTAGGATTCCTGGATATTTGGCGTCAAATCTATCGCTACTAGTAATGGAATTAGTATTTAGGATCTTTTAGATCTAACACTTGCTACTTAACCTACGATACCTGTTTGTCCGGAAGAGCCGACGATACAGAGTATTAAACCAAACGCTACTTATTGTTCTGAGCTTTTAGCAGATGAGAGAGCAGACCTACGCTTCGATATCTTATGATCCGACAGTAAAATTAAAGAACACGACAAAAGGGATGCCTTAATTTAAGAAGTGCGTAAGCATATCGAGGGCACTATCTACATCAAGTACATTGTCCTAATCAAAAATCTTACATCTACTTACGACATCTTGAGGGCCTTGAAAAAGAGGCTTGCGCCAACGGACGAAGCTAGGTAGAATAAGGTTATTCGAGACTACGCTAAGCTCAAACAGTGGAACAAAAGCCAGAAATCTGAAGATATACTGTCCCAGTGGGAAGCTGTATATGCTGAAGCCAGGGCTCTTGACCTTCCAGAAGTGAGTGGCGATAGAGCTTAAAAAGACTTCATTTAAGCAATCCGCGCTATCGACGATTTGTACGCTATAGCACTTAAAGTCAATATCGAACAGAAAGAATTGGATGGTAGCAAGATACCTGAGTTATACAACTTAATTAAGCGGTTCCGTAACCACGTTCGTAAGTAAGACTCTCTTAGGGGACTCAGATCTACATACGCTTCTTTCCTAACTATAGAAGAGTAAAAGTAACAATCCTTTAAAGGAAAAGCACTCATAGTACTACAAGTATGTTTACATGATTGTCCTTGCGGAGGAGGAAAGCACTGGTTTCGAGACTGCCCTTATATTAATAAAAGGATTAGGGTACAAGCCTGGTCTGGAAAACACGACACTTTTCTGAAAATCAACGAATTTTTTAATAACCCACGTCGGAAGTTTGTAAAAGAAAATGTAAAAAAGAACTTTGAGTATGACTCTAACGCGCCTATTTCAAAGGAAGCTGTTAAATCAGGTAGTAAACCTTATAGCGAATTCGCTACATTATATAATTCTAGTTTCAGCACCTCAGCAGATCGGAATAGAGACAACTCGCTATATAACTGCTAGATCCTCGATAGAGGCTCTGATATCCACGTTTGTAACAAGGCTACACGTGATTCTTGGAAAAAGACTCGAGACGCTAGCCTAACCAACAAATTGTTAGCTAGAAAAGAACACTACGATATTGAGGCTTTTGGTACTACCAAAATCTAGATCAACACTTTAATAGGGAAGCAATTTATTACCCTTACGAATATTGCTCTTACCCCTGGATTTATAACAAATCTAGTGTCACTAGATATTCTTCGTAAGAAAGAAGTATACTGGAACTCAAGGACTCTAAGTTAAATGGAACGCTAGGATGGAAGTATCTTTTGCTACCTTACTCTATACGAAAGCAAATAGATTTTCACTGCTAATTCTCAATACAAACGACCAGAGGTATTATAGCACACGTTACTTGTAGCAAGAGGATTCTAGAAGTCAACCGAACCTCGTTACCTTACTATTACTGAACGGGATCTTCATATAGTACTTAGCCATGTAGGAACAAAAGCCATCTCTAAGGTTAAAGTAGCAAGAGCTGATATTACGGTCGATTTAAGCGCGCCTTGCCCTACAATAATACAATGCGAGACCTATAGTGTTTCCAAGGCTACCTAGATTATCTCACGCCGCACAGAACGCGAATTCACACTAATTAGACCGTTTGATCACTTATCCTATAACCTAATCCCTTTTGAGAAGTTATATAACGGCATGAATCAACTTAGTCACTTCCACTGCTTGCTTTTAGGCTTCTATATCGTAGTCTGCCACAAGAGTAAGACTAAGAGTACTCAAATTATTAAAGATACTATAAAAATGATCAAAGTATAGTTTGGCTTTGTAGTACGAGTTATTTATACAGATGGCGAGAAAACGCTAGCTTCTGAGTTTAAGGAATACCTCAAAGAAGAAGGCATGAGGGTTGAACGCTCAGCTCCTAATACTCAAGCGCAAAATGGCGACTTAGAACGAGTAGGACGGTCTATTACTACAAAAGCAAGGTGTATCCGAGTCTACGTAGGAGGTCTACACAGTATCTGGAACTTAGCCTGTGATTATATAGCCTAAATACTTAATAGAACGCTACTTAAGAAGCTTGGCTAGAAGACTCTATGGGAATACGTTTTTAAACGTAAACCTTGATATGTTTACTTATACCTGTTCCTTTGTAAAGCCTACGCACTCGAGAAGAATATTCTAAGGAAGCAGAAGCTTAATCTAAGAGCTTAAGTAGGCTACTTTGTAGGCTACGAATCTACAAACATCTTTAAAGTCTGGATTCCCTTAAAGAATAAGGTTATTCTAACCAGAGACGTTATATTCGACCGAACCTCTTTCTACGACCCTAGTGACGCTAAATTACTAGATATACTTCAAGAAACAACTGAAGACCTTGTGGAAAGACTTGAAATACCAGCTACTTTACTACAAAGTAGTAGTAGGTATGGAAGTATTAAAGAAGGAGCGACTATTGAAGAACTAACCTATCAAGACGTCATAGTAGCTACTACAATACCTCAGAAAGAGACTAGTATAGAACCGACTAATACGGTAGTAGTACAGCTGCCATCGCCTCGAACTACCCTAGAAGCATGGAGTCCTACTCTAAGTAATATTAGTCTACTAGCTTTACCAGCGACACTTCAAGATTCCGAACTATCAGATGACGAAGAAATTGACCTATTAGATTAACTACCAATTCTACTTGCTCCTGGCAACCCTGGGAACAATGCTACTCGACGTAATGAGATTTACGCTGGTTTGAATCTAGAGAATATAATTCAAGGAGGTAGATTACGTACTACACGTATAGTACTAGCTACTCAATTTAGCCTATATAGCTCTTATCATTCCGCCTTCTCTATTGTAATAAGAACCAAATCGGTAGCTTGTTAGTATTGGGATAAGATGCCGCTGCCTCTAAAAACATATAGAGAGATACTACGACATCCTTTTAAGGATGATTAGCAAAGAGTATGTAACTAGGAGATTAACACTCTAAAGTCAAAAGGTACTTTCAAGCTTGTACCAAAGCTTGACAATAATAATAACTCCCTTCCTCTAATATGGGTCTGGATATACAAATTTGACGAGAATGGGTATATTCTTAAGTTCAAAGCTCGTATCTGTGCCAGAGGGGACCTACAATGGACAGACCAGGAGACCTACGCTGCCACTTTAGCTGCATAGACTTTTCGGGCGACAACAGCCATTATTGTAGCCTACGACTTAGAAACTCGGTCTTACGACGTGATTAACGCCTACGTGAACGTAAAACTAGACTCTCCAATCCGCTGTAAATGTCCTAAGGGATATAAGCAGAGTGGATAGGAATGGGAGCTAATTATAGCTTTGTATAGCCTCAAAGAGTCAGCTTGCCTTTAGTATAACAACATTGTTAAAACCCTTGCTGAATTTGACCTTTACCTAGTCCCTGGAGTCCATTGCCTCTTCTCGAATAGCTGGCTTACCCTTATACTATACGTAGATAATATTATTATTGCTTATTCTAAGGAAAATCAGTCAAAAGTTGATAACTTCGAAAGAAAGCTGCTTTCTAGATACTAAATACGACAACTTGGCGAAGCTACGCACTTCCTAGGAGTACGAATTATCCGGGATCGATTACAACGAAAGCTTTGGCTAATACAGGACGACTATATTCAAAGCCTTACAAGCCGATTTAATATTATTGTTACTCGAGTACTACAAATACTACTTCCTATAACAAAACTAGTATTGTAGGACGGCATAGCCTCTGATTCTTAAATAAAAGGATATCAGTAAAAGGTGGGAAGCGTAAACTTTGCTTCTTACTATACAAGGCTAGATATCTATAGAGTAGTTTCAAGACTCTTAGAATACCTAACCAATCCGTTACCTTAATATCTCTACGCTATTGACCACCTACTACACTACTTAGTAGGAACGGCTTATTTAGCTATTGAGTTCGATAGTAACTTTCAAGGCACAGATTCTTTTCTCTCCTAGAGCGACGCTGCATTTGCAGACAATACCAACATACGCAAAAGCTCTATTAGATACTGCTTTTAGCTATACGGAGGTCCAATACACTACAAATCAACTAAACAACGACATGTGACTACGTCAAGCACAGAGTCAGAGTTTAGAGCCCTTATTACAACTGTAAAAGAGTTCTTGTGGTGGATACGCTTATTTAACTATATTAAGTTATATATCTAAGACTCTCTGAACATCTATTGTAATAACCAACAAACGATACGCCTCTTACAAAGAGATACGCCAAAATTGGACACTAAACTTAAGTATATTAACATTATCCAGAGCTGGCTTAGACAAGAGGTTCAGGAGAAGCGCATTAATATAGATTGGGTTCCTACTACTAGCATAGTAGCTGACGGCTTTACAAAAGAGCTATCGCCTCAAAAACACGCTCTTTTTATCTAACAATTACGCCTTATAGATATTAGTCATCTAATACTTAGATCAGGTAACAGCTTTCAGTAATACGCTGTCTCCTGGGGGGGTGTATTATGCTGGATCTACTCCACTTTCTCTTTTTGATCCACTTTCTCGTTTGATCCACTTTCTCTTTTAGTACACTTATAGTTCTACTGCCTAAATGCTTCGTGTCTACCTAAAAGACTTTATGTCTGCCTAAAGCTTACACTCTTTATATAAACATCTTAGATAGCTACCTTTTAGAATGAATCAATTCTCGATGACCTTCAGGATCCAATATTCTTCCAACCTAATATAATTATACTAAGATTAGTTAAAAATAGCTTGTTCTATACTTTTAAGAGTACTTATTTATATAAAGTCTTATTATATATATCTTCTAATTAATCCTTAGATAGCTTTTCTATAGCCCTTACTATTCGATTAATACTCTAGCTTATATTATTAAGACTCTTAGGTCCTAAAAGTTTCGATCGTTTACTTAATAGTAGATCTCTTAACAAACTACGCTTATTTACCTTCTAGGATTTAGAAGTATCTGTTAATTAGATAGCCTCTTATTATATATTTAACTATAGTTCCTTATTCTTTAATCCTTTATTCTTACCTAACTTTTTAGGCTTTTTTTACTTTCGAGCCTTACTATCCTTACTACTATAGTAAACCTTATATATATCTACTTTTGTATTTAATTATTATACTTATTCTATAGTAATAGAGTTACTAACGTTCTCTATATAATTAAGTATAGGATTAACTATAAAACCCGCTTATTTAAGTATAGAATTATCTATAGTTTTAGAATTTATAGTATTAGAATTAGTAGAATTATTAGAATCGTCTAAGTCCTCTAAATCTTAATAATTAGTATTAGAGTATTCTTACGTATATCTATATTTACTACTAATAACCTTCTTTTTATTAAGCTTAACAAGGGTATAATAATAAGGAAAACTCTTCTTTTTCTATTATTTTACTTCTAGGTATTTCTATAATTATATTAGATTAATTAATAAATAAAAGAAGAAGTATTTACTATAATATAATCGGCCTAGATAAGTATATTCGCGGTAGTAATAGAGCGTTCCTTATCCTAGCTAAAACTAGAATTCTTATAGAGTTTATATATAACTTTAAAGTACTTTTATAAGGTACTATATTTAGATTAATAAGAGCGTCCTTATTTATATAAAGTATATTAATTTCTATATATCTTCTATATCTATTTAGAAAAGTTACTCTTACTTACTTCGCTATCTTCTCGCTTCTCTTATATAAACTCTAGGAGCTTAAAAATATCGTTTTCTATCTACTTTAAATAGCCTTTTTTTTATAAGGCTATAGCTTATAATACTTACGTTTAGGTAGGTTACGCTAAAGGTAGACTTTATAACAAGTCCTAGGTAGTAGAGTCCTAGGTAGTAAAGTCCTTCGGACGATCTACCTAGTAGTATAGGATTCTAGGTCTTCTTTTTTCGCGCTATATTATATATGTATATATATATATAAAAGTTAAAGAATTAAAAGAGTTAAAGGAGAAAGAGAAGATAAAAAGAGTATAATTACTCGGTTAAGTACTTAGTTAGATAGAACTAACTAAATCGTAGTAAAGTACTAAAAATTAGTTATATAGACGGAACCTATAAAAATCGACGAATATATAATAATATAGAAAAAACTTTTATAGGAGCTAAATATTAATATATTTATTTCGTTATAATAGTCTAATTTATATATAAATTAGGAAACTTTTATATAAGCCCTTAGGGTTCTCTAGCTCGTATAAATCTTCGACTTTTATACCTGTTTTATATAGAGAGATTTATATAGCTAAACACCCTTAATTCGAGTACTATAGTAAAAATCGCTATTTAACTTAACTCGCTAAGTACTCGAGTAGTATTAGTCTAATACCCCGTAGTACGTCTAGGTAAGTACTCTCGGCTCTTCTATCTAGCTTTATTTAGTACTAGTATATTCTATAGAAGGCGCTAGTTCTATTCCGGATACTTCTAGGCCTATAAATAGCTCCTATATATATTAGAGTTATATCGCTCGCCCTTAGCTAGCTTCTCTCCTTATTCTACTTTTTATATAGCTTAATCTAATAGTCTCCTATTTTATTCCTAATACCGAGTAATAGTTTTTTATTTCAAGTCTTTCTACCTAGAGATTCGGAGAGAAATCTTTTATAAATAACCGAAAAGTAGTTTTACTAACCTTTATATAAATAACTTAACCTATATATCTTTTATCTATATATACCTTTTTTTATTACGTCTTTTATAAACTATAAAAATAGAGTATAAAAATATAAAATATATTCTAATAAAATTAGAAGTATTTCTTTAGGAGAGGTAAAGGGTTAGATAATATATTCTAGTATTAGTTAAGTTATTCCTTCTAGATATAAGAGTAATAAAAAGAAAACGTATATCTAAAGTAGAGTAAAAGTTTCTATTTTACTATATCTTTTCTATAAAACAAAGTTATTTAGCTAACTAGAATAGGTATCTAAGTATTTAAGCCTTAATTTAACCTAGTTATTATATTTACTTATTCTACTTTAGAGTATACGTTTTTTTATTACTCTTATATCTAGAAGGGATAAGAGGTCTAAGTTAAGTTTATAGCGAGATAAAGATATATAGTTTATTTTACCTATATAGAGCTAACCTCTACTACTCTACTAGACTTTACTATACTACCCCGGTTAGTATTATTTTATAATAATATACTATTATTTTTAAGAGTTTATTAAGTCTTCTTATATAGTTTAATAGCTAGTAAGGTACCTAACCTAAACCCTCTAACCTAAGAGAGTAGGTAAGATCTTAATATTATAGGTAGTAGGGGTTTATATTCCGCTAACCTAGACCCCTAGCCCTAACCCGCCTAAGTTAATAAAGTTACTTTAGTATTATAAGTACCCTAATAGGTAGAATACTCGAAGCGCTTTAACTTCCTAAATAAGTTAGTTATTAAACTATATAGCTAAAGTATTAAACTATATAAGAGGAGTTAGTTTATTATATATTTGACTTCGATAATAAGAAAGTAGACTTAGAGGCCTTAGGATTTAGATATCTTTTAGTACTCTAAATAGCTTATCTTAGCGCTAATTTCGTATTCCTTAATATTAATAAAGTAAACTTACTATAGTAAATAGGTAGATAGTTAAAGCTATAGTAGATACTATTACTAATTAAAATATATCTCGGTAGTAATTTATAGCTAACCCGGCGAACTAAAGACTTAGTTAAGTAATAAGTCTAAGTAATATAGACTTTTTTTTATATATAATCTACGTTAGAGAGTATCTAGCTTTAACTATCTATTCCCTTTACTATATATAGAAATTCCAAATACTATTCTAATTAGATATAAAGAAGTAGAGATCCTAGATATATAGCTAGAATAGAGGGTTAATAGCCTCTCCGATTAACTTTTAAGAGTATTTAAGCGTGAACCGAGCTTTTCGTAAGCTACTTTATTTATCTATATTATAAGGCCTTTCCCCCTCCCTTTACCTCTATAAACTACCTATAAGTATATAGTCGTTTTTACCTATTACTCTCCCTCTCCCTCTCCCTCCCTAGCTATAAGTACTCAGCCGTTCCTACCTATCCCTCTATATCCCTCCCTATAAGTACTTTCCTAATTTCCCGTCCTATAAGTCTCTCTACTTCTATTATACCCCTATACCCCCCTTTTCCCTCCCCCCTTTCCCCCCTCTCTCTCCTTTTCCCCCTCTCTCTCCCTTCCTCCCCTCTCTCTATATAGGTAGATAGATAAATAAGTAAACGCGTAAATAAGACTCAAGTAAAGAACTGCACCTTTAGTACGAATTAAGGTTTCGCGCCTACCGTTGGTGTCAGGAAATATGCGCGTTAGGGAAGGTTTTATACCCCGGGCCGTCCCGTAACGGGTGTCTGGTATTTCCTGACCCGGTTCCCAGAGGGGTATGCTGGGCCGCTGGGCGTGAGTGGAGTAGCAGAAGTTGGCAAGACTACTTCTAGAAAGGGTCCCGCTTATCGCAATATTCTACGCATAAAGAAGGACTTCTAGCGAGTAGGAGTCTCCAGTTCACACTGGTCCGTACTCCACCCACATACCCCAGTATCGTATACTTGATTACGGTTGTTTGATTTGCTACTGTAGAAACGGCAGCCACTAACTTTCACCAGTTGCAAGTTCTATCTTAGGCTTCCTTTTTGAATCACGCAGATCTGTTACGCAGCAATGGTACTATTTGCAAGAGAAAGAAGTTGGTGCGAAGTCAGGACGATGGGTCCCATTCAAGAGAGAGGGGCTTCTCACCCCGCCTGGCACGCCATGTATTGGTCGAATGTAACAAATCTGAACAGGAAATGATGACCCAACCCCAAGTTTTTAAGAATTCCTCAGTAACCTCCCAGCCCGTTGGATCCCAAGGATCGCTCCAAACCAGCAAGCCCGGGTTATGGTCAGGAGCCTGACCACGCATGGCATGGCAAAGCTCCGCCTCGTCAAAACTGTCAGCATGCTGGCGCAGAATGTTGTCGCGCAGCGCCGGCATAGGGAGAAGATCAATCCACGGATGATGAAGAGTTGAGCGCTGTAAGTCGCTAGGCTGGAGTGCAGTGGGAAGTCCCAAAAACCTGGTTGTGGTTAAGTTGGGTTCGAGTGGGTATGGGCCACGAAGTTTGTTGAAAGGTGAAAATGCTTCGTCATCCATTTCCTCATCCGAAAGACCCAAAACCTCTATATTTGCAAACAAGGCTTTCACAAAGTTGAACTGGGAAAGGCTTGGAAGGAGATTCAGGGCTCCGATATGGGCTGTGTAACTTCGGGTGGCAAAGGCTTCGAAGCGGTCCATCACTAACTGATTGCCCTTCCAGCTCGGCTCGAGAATTTTGACGAGATTGATAATTTGAATTGTCGCGTCGGTGATATCGGTGATAGCGTTAATATTCAAAATCTCCGAGCACTCGAAGGGTGGTGTACTTCTAGAGTGGCCTCCAACGCCGGGAAGCGATCTTGAGCCAGAACCACTGCGACTCACGGTAGTAGTAGCCCTATGGTTGTCGGCGCCCTGCAAGGTCTCTATGCCCGTTCCAGTTCCCGCAGCCGTTCCCCGCTTCTTCGATCCTGTTGCACATTTTTAGCTATCAATCCTGTCGAATGCGTTGATTGCGACATAATCGAGTTGGAGTTGGTCTAAGTGGAGGCTACTCACGGGATGCCCGCTGGTTACGACGATTCTGAATCTTCCTCCTCTCGCGACTATCTGAGACGCCTAGCCAATCGTCCACGTCTCTGACAAGAATTTGTCCAATTGAGACGTGGGGGTAAAAAGAATCCATTGAGAACCTTAGCGAGGCGATCTACAACGGTTGAGATCTGGGATGCGATTAGATGATAGCAAGCTCCACACACAGTACAGGCACGCACTCCAAGTACTTCCTAAAAGCAGAGGGTACTGCGGATTTAGTACAAGTACCATACACTGTATATCCGCTGTCTCATGGAGATAAGACAAACAGCCGCGTGGCTAGAGTATCGGCATCACTGCGGGTTCCACAATTGATGGTGTGGTGTTGACTCGTAACAACTACTTCGCCACAGCTCCGTAATACTTCTAAAAGGGGCAGGAAACCGCGTTAGGTACCTTTGGCGTCTCTCCGTGGCGGCATTATTAAACCGCATAATTCAGTCCCGCCGTAAACTTGATCAAGGCCTGATATTACTCTACAGAAAATCCTACAGAATTTCTAAAAAGTTCTGTTTTGATAGAATAGATGCCAAAGAAGACTTTAGGATTTAATTTATATTTTTGCGATTTATTTTGATTGTTTCAAGAGGGGGTGATAGTAGAGTGCATATGCGTAAAATGTGCGGTTTAATGGCGACATGGAGAGGCGTGGTGTTCTGGAGTGCATTTCTATACCATTTTCAATATTTCCCCGCATCTTCAGACTTTCAGATTCTCTCAACGTAAACAAATCTGTAATGTAGCCCTTAAAGTAAAACTATCAAACAAGAGCTATTGGTAAGCTATAGAGATATGATACTGCCGCTTTTGTTGTCTATCAACACTTGAGAACCATCAAACGGGGAATTTTTGGAGAATCGCCCTTGGCATTAGAGGATCCAAATTTGCTGCTCCACTTAAACACAAGAACTCCAAGTTTTCGGAGATTCCCCCGACTCCCCTTCCCAGTGTAAATACTCGGTTTCGCTATTGTACTTTCCTAATTGCACTCTCAGACCTCCAGTAAGTGGATATGAATTAAGATGTAAGCTTTTATCAGTAGTGAATCTGTACTCCCACCTTTTTATTTTCCTCTTTCACTTGACCTTTACGTTCATCCACGCTTTCTGATTGGACAGGTTATCTTTTCTAGCCCTTGGTTTTGCCAAGCTAAAATCTTAAAAGTGCCCACTAAATAGATGTAGATCATTAGGGGGGTCTCGCTACAGGGCGAATTCCAGACTTTTTAGATAACGGGAAGCTGTGAAATCTCTAGATATGACAGACTAGGGAATAAAACCCACTACTCCTACTAGCTCAAGTCTCTGTTACTCACATCCACCCACATCCACTTCCTGGTGGTCTGAGAGTGCAATTAGGAAAGTACAACCGAGTACCTTGGCAAGCGTTTTAACAAGTCTTTGCCACGTTCTGGTTTTTCTAAATCAGTTTGTAGCATCAACATCTTGCAAGATTCAGAACTGCCTTCCCGCCAAGGGTTGACATTGGTGAACCAACCCACAAAAAGCTCTATAGGCGGAAGTCATTTACTTCCTTCGAATTGAAGTAAATTATGCATTGCCTGGTTACTGGTAAGTGCTGCTCATATTCGGCCCAGTAAGTGGCCGAATCAAGTATATATAAACGAGCCAATCAAAATGCACCAATTTCACCAGCTCTAAAACGACGATCAACAATGCGATATCTCCAAATAGCTTCAATTTATCTCGTACCAGCCTTTAATAGGTAGGTGCTCTGTCGGATATTAGTACCCCCACACCTTCGGCCTCTGCGTCGAGTTTCGACGATAAAACTGTCGGATAGCTCTGAAAACTCACCCTAAATCCGGAACTACGAAGTAATATAGGTGGATATAATCTACTAGTTTATAACAGTTGCTAGGTGACTTCCGGCGTTTTGTGCATAAGTATTGGGCAGACGTAGTAAAAATAATATAAACTTAGCAGCAGTACCCAGTATTTACTATCGATTCCGGTTTTGGGGTAGATTGTCCGAGCTTTTCGGCCATTTTACAGTATCTGGTAAGAAAAGTAGAAGTGGGGCCGTTGCTTAAACCAACGTCTAACATCCTGTGGATGGCTTCCTCCGTAGATCTGGTGGAGATCTGCCCAGATCTCGAGGAATCACAGACACTGCACCTGTCATCAACCTGCATATACGCTAGACGATTCCGAGGAGTTCCCCGTAGTAGGGTATCATCCCTCGGCAATGGACCTGTGTAAGACTTGAGCGACTGTCGGTACTTGGGCAGAAATGGAAAGCAGCAAACAACACTGGATAATATTTTCACCATTTACTTCCCGCTCTATCTGTTTTTCATACTTATATATCGAAGTATATCGTGTAACTCTGGTGTTATTAACATTGGACCTCGGCGAAAATCAAGTCACCTTCAATTGGAAGGTAGTATTCTAGAAGTGCATTATTTATGGAATACCCGACTGTTGATCTTCCCGGCTCATGCAAAAGAATTGGGCGGGCCGTTGTTCACTCCACTCATCTAAGCGGGGATGCCGTATCTTTACGCCAGGTTCCGGAATGTCGCCTCTTCACACGGAATCTTGGCCGCCGTCAAGACCTTGAGCGGTTGTAGATTCAGGTACAGCAGCATCGTCATGGTTAATCTGTTGGATCTTCAATGCAAGTCAATTCAACGTTGAATCCACCAGGGAGCCAACTTATAAAGGGAGCATGGCTGCACACATTCTTCGCTCTTCACCCAGCCCGGTTCCAGCAGTTTGAAAGTATAGTTCATTTTACCTCTTTCTACATCTTCTGCCAGCATCATGTGGTCTAAACAGCTTGCCCTTACCTTGGCCCTGCCATTTGCCACCGCCTCTCCTGCTTTGAGATCTCTCCAAACCAGAGATTCCGCCAGTCCACAAAGCTGTACGCAAGCAGTAAGTATTTATTCGTTCAACAGAATGAAGGAAAATATGAGAGTCTAACAGGAATAGTGTTCCACACTTGAGACCCAATTCCCGGGAAGGCTCCATTACAAGGCGAACGATTCCAACTTCGTTATCTGGGACCAAAAGCAGCTTCAGACAGCATATGTCTGCCGTGTGCAGCCATCATCGTCTGAAGAAGTCTCTAGTGTTCTCAAGGTTCTTTTGGAAAACTGGTGCCGATTCTCCGTTAAGGGCGGTGGACACTCTCGAAGCGTGGATGATGCTGTTTCCAATGGAGGAGTTACCATCGACTTGAATCTCCTGAATGGTACTACCATTGCTGATGATAAGGCTTCTGCTCGTATCCTCGGTGGAACCCTAACCCGTGACGCCTACACAGATCTTGACAAAGAAGGGTTGGCTTATGTCGGTGGAAGATTAGGCCAGATTGGTATTGGAGGTTTCTTGCTTGGAGGTGGAACCTCTGTCTCCTCATCCAAGTACGGATGGGGTTTAGACAATGTTCTCGAGTATGAGGTAAATATCCCTCAAATCCAACAACATAATATCCCGCTGACAATGATAGGTTGTTCTTCCAAACGCAACCATCACCACAGTTACCGAAACCTCAAACCCCGACATGTTCTTTGCCCTCCGAGGAGGCGGTAACAACTTCGGAATCGTGACTGCCTTTACCGTCAACACCTTCCCACTAGGCCAAGTATACGTAGGTTCGCGAACCTTCAGTGACGCAGCTTTGGACGCATACTTTGTGGAGGCAGAGAATATATTCACCCTCCAAGATGGTGCGGATACCAACATCGTAATGGAGAGTCGATATCTCTACGACAAAGCCTCGAACAGCTATACCATGGGTAACACCCAACGCTACCTGGAACCCGTCATGAGCCCACCAGTTTTCGATACTTTGAACGCAATTCCAGGAACTATTGGTAACCTCACCGGGGGCCTCAACACCCTTGCAGCCAGTGTAGCATTCGGTATGCCACTCGGAGTAACAAGGTATGTTTTTGTGTCACGAAGGAAACGAGAGTGTAAGTGTATGATGCTAATTCCCTTATAGAAACAGCTTCACCACTCTGGCCAACTACCCATCCCCGGCTCTTTGGAAGAAGGCCACCGAGATCTTCAAAGAACTCTACGGAGGCTTGTCTAACACTACTACCATCAACCCCAACTTGATTACCTACTCCGTTCCAGCTGGAGCGATTGAAAAGATGAAGACCAAGGGAGGAAACGCCCTCGGTATCGATGTCGATGGACATCTCGTCAGTAAGTATTCCATTGTCACGGGATCAACACCCAAGTTAGTGCAAGATTAAAATATACTAATTATACCCAGTGAACCTTTTTTCCGTGACATGGACCGACGCCGCTGAGGATGAGACCGCAGCAAACCTCGCAGAAACCTATTACAAGTTGTGGAAACAAGCTGCCATCGACCTTGAAGTTTTCCACCCGTTCGTCTACCTCAATTATGCTGATACGCCACAAGATCCTTTCACCTCATACGGTGAGGAGAACAAGCAACGCTTGATGTCTATTCAACAGGCTATTGACCCACAAGGTGCTTTCCGATCATCCGGATTGTGGACTGGATACAGAAAGCTACTATAAGCGTATGTGGCGAGGATAGGACGTCTTAATTGTATCAAACTGTTTTGATACTGTGTTTGAGTAATTGAATAGGGAAATGGTTGTAGGTTTGTGGCCGCTTAAATTTCGGGCTTCTGTATTTTAGTACTTAATACTACAGATCTTGCTTGTGAACTTTCTATCTACCTTTTTGGGTATCTCCAGGGCCATCTGAAATCATGATCAAATAAACTTACTAACGCTCAAATATCTATTATCTCTGAGCTACTATATATATCCTGGATTAATTGTTGTTCATACTTGGGAGTCCAACTACCATAAAAATGTAAGTTTAATGTGATAAAACATAAGCCGACCTATTAGCCAGACTCTTCTCACCGTAAACGGCCGGCCAGTGAGCAGATGGAAGTCTTCATGTGATAAGTAGGAGCCAGTAATGGTCATTGCGTCCTCCTACTGCGCAGTCGCTTGTACTTCGTCCCAGGCGAAATAAATGTATTGCTAGGGTGGCTAAGATTGGCAACAGAGTAAAGACCTCTGAAGACCCTACATTTATTCCGCTTGGGACGAAGTAACTGCGCAGTAGAAAGACGCACTGACTATTAGATCGCTTGTTAGCCCCAAAACTCAGAACAACGATGAATTTCACAGCTCCTATCTCCCAAAATTTACGTGTTCAAGTTTAGAGATATAGTGCCTTACTTGAGGGTGCGTACACGTCGAATGGTTTCCGTTGGCATTTTCCATCCTCAGTACACAGAGGCTAAATTACAGGTCAGATTGCTCCAGGATTCTATGCAGGTATAGAAATAGCCCGAAGCATTTCAAGATACCTGAGGCCTTATAATAATCAGCTCTTACGGCGCAGTGTAGTGTTGGATGGTGTTTCGAATTTCCTAACTGTAAGCGACCCGCCGGCGCGTAGTACTTGCTGGAATCAGGTATCTAAATTCTTCAAAGTAACCACCCGCATCTTTGAACGAGGCGCTGCTTCAGCTACGTCTCCATCTCTGCATCTATCTCAATTCTTTCTCATATCAGAATGTCATTATGATTACCCTTCGAGGTCCTGAAACAATAAAGGGGCTGGTCACGAATTGGGTTCCACTCACTACTGCTGGACCTCCGTTAATTGTCTGCTCTTCCTCGCTGTACTTCGTACCAGGACAATCTTCTCTGATTCTGGCTTTCGACCCCTATTATGGGAAGTTTATTGATAGGAACGTTCGCTGTCTCGCCACGGAAGTGAGTCTATGGTGGGACCAGTATAGTACAAGTAAGATACACCAGAAATCATAGCGAGTGCCTCTACAGTGAAAATTTCGGGGCTCATGACATCTAGGTAAACTTGTTATCAACTTGGGACCATTTTCATGCCCTGACGGTTATTCAACGGCTGCTATCAGTCGAATAAACGACTATACTTCATATGCAGGCTGTTGTCCATTGTAAGTTATTTTGGAATTCGTTTTCCACTTCGAGGTATTATGATTCCAACTGACACAAGTAAAAGAGAATATGACTATGCAGGCACGCTTTTAGCGGCCGCTTCTCCCGGCCAATGCTACTCCACTTTGAGCTCTGGACAAACTTTCGTGGCGAAGAAAACCTTTTCAGGAAACATTGGCTCATGGGTGGATACGTCTGTACAAGTGAACACAGTTGGAGTGCGGGTAGTTGGTGTTCATGTCAACGGTTTTGTGTTTCATGCGGAATCTTCGACCCTACCTGCATCAGCACCAGCGTCTACTACCCAGTCTGGAATCAACCCAACGAGCGTCCCGAGCATACCGTCGAATACACGGGTGAGTAGCATCTCAGCCGAGGGGACTACCAATGTCCCTACACCCAGCATCACCCCAGAATCTGGGAGCCTTAGCAGCAGTGCAAAAATTGGCATCGGTGTAGGGGCTTCGTTGGCGGCAACGGGCGCAATCTTCCTGATATTCGCTGTAATCCTCTTACGGAGACGAAATCGCACGGGCGCCAGTTTCGACAGCGTAAACGAATTAGACGCTGCTGTTGAAGGAACAAAGTATGAGAGGGGGATAAAAAATAGAGGTTTTACGTACCAGAGAGAAGTACATGAACTGCCAGGTCAAGGCAGGATAATAAACCAAGGGGTTCCAGTAGAAATGCCAACCCGCGAGTGCTAGCGGTGGTTTCTAAGATCTGTAACCATATTTTCTGTGAGGAGATGGAATTTCAAGCTAGGGGGTGCCAGGCGCATAAGGTGGGATTCAAGGTTATTTTATAATACTCTAACCAGGTTATACTTTTATCTTTGGGTGTCCAAATAATATGTTGTTGTACAATTTTAAACGGCACATTCAAATCTCTCGATACCAATCCCAAACTAACAGCCATTTACCACCATACAGTGAAGCAGTTCATTGCAATATGTCTGAAGTATTGGTCCTCCGATAAAGTCAT
The DNA here is from genome assembly GCA_900536445.1 of Hymenoscyphus occultus. Lineage (NCBI taxonomy): Eukaryota > Fungi > Ascomycota > Leotiomycetes > Helotiales > Helotiaceae > Hymenoscyphus > Hymenoscyphus occultus. Next base: position 19,668 of record UNPT01000219.1, on the reverse strand, counting down.
CATTTCATTGGAAATCCTCTGTATCATGGTCGGTGAAGGTACTCGTAGTACACATTCGGTACTCTGGACACCAATGGTATATCTCCTCCATTTTATCTGCCTGCCAGACGTTTGGTTGATGAAATCCAAGGGGTTTCTCGTACCATATCGTTTCCACCGAGAACTTCATCGCTATATCGGGCTCAGGAAGTTTTGCTCCAGCGTATTCTCTCATTTTCTTACAAAACCACTGGTCCTCGTAATCCACATTTCCATTGGAATGGTCCCCGTGCCTCTCCACTTGCCAGTCGAAATTATTCACAATGTCTAAGCACATTGTTCGATTTCTGATAGATAACCCGCCGTTGTACCCCATGCCTAATCCTTCCCTTACCGGCGCACCGACAAAATCGTATTCGAGGAAGCCTTCGACTTTCAGAGGTGATTTCGAGCAAAGGATGCTGTCGGCTTGAAATAACAGAATGTGCTCTGCCGGAGCCAGTTGTTCCCAAAGCCAGGGTTTGGTGAAAAAAGCAGAAACACTCGCATGTGAACTAAGTTTCTCTTCTTCTGGCAGTAGTCGCACAATGAAGCGACCTACAGCGACCTCTCGCTGAAAAGGCTCAGACTCTGTAAACAAGTGTTGCGTTTCTGCACTCGTGAAGATGTGTATGGGCCATTCTGGGCCTAGAACCGAGGAGAAGTGAAGAATTATAGGTACGAGATTTTCTAATGGTCGGTTTTCGACAATTGCAGCTGCCTTCTCGGTCGAGATTTGGAGGCCGTAGGGGTTCGATATCTGAGTTTCTGTTTCTGGGCTCGTAGCTTGAGTTGTGTAATTTGCACCTCGAAGTAATAGAATCGCGAAAACGAGGTTTGTAACAAGAAGAATAGCAACGGCAGAAGATAGCCGTTTGCGCCCAGGGATTAGGATCTTTCGGTTGTGAGAAATAAAAGGTTCGATTTCTTGACTTTCCTCCGAAGGGCGTGTCATCGCTGGAAAGACAATTGACTACCTGCACAAGGTAGGTTTGATAAACTCGGAAAACACCCCGAATAATAAGTGGAGTAGCGAAATACAGGTAATAGAATGTAAAAAATGACAGCAAGTGCCGATATGAAGAGAGGCGTCCGCGCCAATCTCCAGAACCAACAATTCACCAACATCTCATGCTCCGTGCCGTATGCATGTCATCGCCCCCACGAAATTTGCAGCGCTTATTGAAACAAGGATACATCTTACCCAAAAATGTACGGTATGGCTTCCTGGCCACTGTACTGTGTATGACAAGGTACCCTTGGTGCTATTTTCGGTGCCTAAAATATCATAGTCATCGCTAACTCGTCGTCGCTACACCTCTCCGTCGCTACCTTGATGTCGCTACCTTTTCGTCGATACCATACTAAAATATACCTTCTATATACAAATGTTTAACTAAACTCGGGGGGATTTCATGAAGAGGCCTTCGGCTAATAGTCCGTATTTGAGTGAGTAACCGGTCCTTATATAACACCCTGCCGAGTCCTATGTTAGTATTAGACCTTACCATAGTAATCAAAAGTTTTATTTACAATTAATAGAAATAATCGTAATTATTTCTTAGTAATAGAAATTACTACAGAAAGTTAAGTTTTTAAAAATGTATTTATAATATAATAGTAACAATAGAAGTATAATAATTAAATAGATATACCAACGTTCGGTATCTGGAATTCCTTTCTATTCTAGACCCCCCCTCTAGAATAATTCTATTCCTTTTAGGATTTGACTAGAAGTATTCTATTCTAGAGGTATATATTCTATAGAATTTATAGAATTTATAGATGGAATTTGTTATATGACCGGTAGAAAGTCCCTTCGCTCCGGTGGGCTAATAGGAAGCTCGTATTTTGCCTTATAGGACATATTACGTAACGTCCCCCCTTAACCACTCTAGAGTATATGGATTTATATAGTACAGAGGGTCTCTAATCCTTCTATTACAAAGTAAGCTTTTTAGATACTATACTATAGTAGCAATCCTATTTACTCAAATATACTAAAAAACCTTATATTTAGTTAGTTAGAAAAACCTCAGAATTCTATAGAACTTATAGAATTCTAGAGCCTAGTCAATAGAAGGATTCTATTCCATTTTATAGGTGCTCTAGAAGTATTCCATATGGAGTATTCCACCTGGAATTCTATGGAAGATGGTTCCATTTGCCGAACGTTGAGATATACTTATTCCTTTTCTCTAGCCAAAGTATTAAGGAAAAGTCCCAAAACATCGCATTTGATAATCATAGGCTGTAGTACGTTCCTAAAAGTAAACACTCCGCCAAAGTAAATCACAAGATAGAAAGACGAATGTATGGTAATAATGAACAGAATCAGATACGTAGTCTTTGTAACGCAACAGGAACGGTTAATGTTAAATAATTGGTTTGTTGTTTGTTCTTTGTTATAGCACCTATCAACGACTAATAATCCACTAATCGTAATTTTACAAATCTTTTATGTTTAGATATGATGTCACTATGAGAATTCGCATTTAGCAGCAGTACTCAGGTGTACTAATGTATGCCCTCACTTTTACACCTCCATTGTCGCAGGTATATTAATATAGCCTTGCGTTCGTGTCCTTAATTCGTAACCTTAACGTTCTGTATGATCATTGTTGTACAAGATGCATAGGATGTTTGCCTTTAGTTGTTGTTAAGATTGGAGAGAAAGGAATGGTGGGGCAGAATCAGGGGGATTTTCTGTTGCTTCACTTAAATTCTCACCCCTCAATTCCATCTCTCTGAAGAGGCTGAGCAGGCACATATTGTACTACCAATTGGTCACACCTACCCCGCTTTTGATTTGACAGTAAGGCTTTACGATACAGATGGGCCACAACAGAAAACACACTTGCATTTAATATCAATTATGAGGGGTAGCGACGCTGAGGACAGTGAGGTGGTGTGATGCTGAGGTTTGAGCTTATCCTTCCAAATTTGGGAATCCGCTTCTGCATGTTTGTGTACTACATATTCAATTAATTGAAAAAGTTGCACTTATGTATCAGTAGCATGTGATTGTGGAGGTTGAAGATGAATATTAGCAAGGCCGTTGTGTTATTTTCGGCAAGGAAGCCGTTTCCTATCACTTTTGTAACTGGCTAGAACTCTTAGAGGCAATATTAGCCAGCTACATAGCTTTCCTATAAATTCCTTGTTGACTTTATCTCGCTAGTACACTGTACACTTTTGTAATACAAATGGATAAATCGTGAGTTGCTATTTACATACGATAATTCTATTATAACAAAAAGACTGTGATATGGGTCTCCTAGATGTGTAAAGTATTATGCCTACAATATTGGAATACATAACTATATATGTTAGTTTAACTTATTGTCAAGTATGAGGTGTAATATAGGAAGAGACTAAACCTTAGTATTAGACTATTCCTATTATTAATACACACCGAGTCAAAGGTGTAGAAGTCGTACCGCTATAATATAGGCAGGACTAGCCTAGTTAGGTGGTCCGTGCCACCGAGTATATTCACTCGGATATTATAGCGATAATATAGAGTAGAATAAATTAATAGCTGTAGAAATCAAAAGCTAACGTTTGAAAAGGTATGAGGTGTTTGTATTTCAATAGTGCTAATAATACAACAAAGCAAAGAAGGTTCTAATATATTTAGTAAGTAAGTCTAATTACACTCTTATTCTCCATTCTTCCTTTCTCCACAATCTTCTCAAACATAAAAGCGCCAACATCCTTCCGGCTGATTGAATATCCTATAGCTCCTCTTTCGCCTTGTAGCGCAGACTTCACCTTCGCAGTCCCTTTCTCCTTACCATCTGTAAGCAACGTAGCTTTCAAAATGACATGCCCTTTGAGAACGCCCTCATCACTGGCGCTCACAACAGCTTTCTCCATGTTTGATTTGTCGATATGGGCCTCATGCAACAGGTAAGAATATAGGGGGATATACAGCGATGGAACATCTTTCTCTTCAGTAGTCCCAGTTGTGCTGATGGCCACCAATGCTGGTTTACCACTCCCTTCAGATGATGTAGCACATCTATTCTTCAGGACAAAGGTGATGACATTTATGCCATCAGCACAAATTGTCGGATCGTCGAGCTGAACACTCGGAATAAGGCAATTCCATTTGAAAGAAGGCGTTGCACCGATACCGTATATGATGAGATCTATACTGGTATTTGAATCGGCATGAGGAAAGAGCGTGGACGTGACGGCGGCCTCAGCTCTAATATTTCCCTCGATGACTGTGAGATGATTGGAGATTTGAGATTCGGTGACTGAGTATTGTGTAGTGAGAAAGGTGACGAGTTTTGTTTTGTTTCGAGCCACTGGGGAATAAATTAGTTCGGGTGAAGTGATGAGCAGAGAATATATTTTGAACTCACACGCTCGACAGGTGTAACCAGATTTCAAGCATTTTGCCAATGTAGAGCCAGCACAACCGCCTCCAGCTCCGAAGAATGCAATGGTTGGTAGAATAACTCCCATTTTGAAGTGAAGGTGACACGAGAGAATCGTGTTCAAGAAGATTTGTTGGTTTGAAAATTGTCTTGTGAATATGTGGCTGCGGATGCGTGTTTTTTTGACCTGTTTTAGTGATTAGAATCTATTCAGATAATTCAACAGTATTTATAATGTTTTGGGAGTGCTTAACGGTGTCCCTCGAAGGTCCTATCTCCTACCCCTGTTACCTCACCAAGGCCTTAGCGAAAATTCATTCGGACACTCTAGAAGAACCAGAGACTTTCAAGTTCGATTTCCCTTGTATACTATGCCCGGATCATATTTTTTCTAATACATTCATATGACAGATATCATGTTAAAACTCCATTCACACTTCAAATCACAAGATGGCAAATCCCTAATTCAGAAAATATCACGTGACCAGATCATGCACCATAATTTGCAGGGATGCAGGGGTAGGAGTTAAAAGGATTCTCAACTCCGCATTTGCGATTCTACTCCACCAACAATTATTCCGTATGTATACAGACAGAAAGTTTTTGTAGACATCATACTGCACGCATCATGTAGATATCTGGGTGTACATTGACTTATTCTACGGACGTATACGATCGTGCTTAACCTCTATGACCACGTTCGTAGCTTCTCACTTATCCATCAGTGTACTCACTGATGTACTGAGTACACTGTACTCACATGACTTGTTCAGAATTTATTCTTAAGACTAGATTATCTATGGCTCATGGGATGAACTAAATCAGGACCGTATAAGTTCTATTTTATCATAATATAGCTTTACACGGAAACAACTTCAAAAAAGGTTCAACTTAGACTACATACAGTGGTTCGCTATTCCTATGCCCCTTTGCCCCTGGGGCAACATTAGTGTGGTATGTAGCAATGAAAATTCGTCTTTTTTGTTTCTGGCTAAAAAAACATTATTACCTTAGCGAAAAGCCTTCCATTGAAAAGGTGGAGTTTGAGACTTTTGGTTTTCTAGGGGTGATTTATCAAGAATCTACAAATTCAGTGGAAAGTATGGTTTCTTTATTTCCTAGCTCTTGAAAAAGGAACTTAGTAGACGTTCATAGGGCATTTTTTGAGACCGCGTCTCTTAATTTTCTCCTTTTCACTTGATTTGAAAACGTCATTCTAGATCCAAAGATATTTTGCGGTATTTTGAATATCTGTTCCTTATGAGGAATAGGGGAAACATAACTAAGTGGCTGGTACTTTAGACAATTAGAATTATTTTACTTGTATGCTTTTCAGACTCAATGAATGGTAATGCTGTCTGCAAGACTGAAGGAGGTTTCGGTAAACCTTTCGTTCGATATATTCATTGCGCAAGGTGACGTCTCATGTGATATATCTGATCGCAAATTGGGCTTAATTAACTCCCAAGACTTCGCTAGTGATTCCAGAGAGTTGAGAGGGACAGATTTGAATTGCTCCCAATAGTTTTTAGGACAATGAAAGAGATCTTTGCAATCCCGTAGTAAATAGGCGTTGTCAAATATGCTAGGGGTGGCAGAGTAGAGTAACAGAAGTTGTTAAGACTGCTTTGGGGTCATTTATAGAAGAGTTTTCTACTGTTCTCTAGGTAGAAGAGTCTGAAAATGAGCAGCTCCAGCTCATTGTAATCTGCTATGTATAATAAGAGGGGCACCTAGCCAGTAGGAGTATCGAATTCACACTGTGACGCACTTCACCCTACTCCACTCTGCCACCCTAGCATACTTGATAACATCCATTTGCTATGGTCGGCGACCCCCCAAATATGGTGGAAGCCTGAAAAGACAAGAATTCTATGTGTTACATGGAGTGCATTAGCGAATTAGGGGCATTTTCTTACCGCAGACTACCCTAGTAACCACATCACGGGTGAATGCTGCAGTATGCACCATGCACACAGAAATTAGCACAGCCTTCCTCAAAATGCCCCCGCAGCTCCCGTAAGAACTCTTCCTCTCAGCTTCACAATTTTCGATGCTGTAGCCCCTCAAACTTCAACAGAGTATCATGTCTACTAACAATATTGACATCGAAAACTAAAGCACAATTGCTGCACCATCTACACAACCCGCAATCCAGGAATCTGTACCAATAGCAGTCCCTGAAGACCCTCAAAGTCAGGAGAAACAATACAACGAGCGGGGAGACACAGGAGGAAAATATCCCTACATTGACAAGATCATTGAACTAAGTAAAACGCAACGACGGTATGGCAGAATTCGAATGATGGAAGAGGGTTTCTGACCGTTTAGTAGATATGAAGCTCAGGCAAGCAAATGGCAATGCGAATTGAAACTCACCAACAGTTATCATGTACGATATCACAAGTCAAATTTTGATGAGCTTTACGGGTCCTCCAGGAGTGTGAATTGCGAAAATCCATCTTGTTACAACGGTGTGTGCAAAGGTTGTGTCGAGAGCCCAATCTGCGCTAAAATCGATATTTTCGATGACAGTCTGTCAGTGCGAAATTTCACAAATATGGAGATTGAGGACAATTTCTGTGAGGTTCTCGAAACCTCACCTTCCGATATCAAGACCCGTATTATTCTTGTAACTCTGTGGAACATTTGTCAAACCACAGAGCCAAGCCTGATGAGCTGGGCACCAGGTCATACAGATTTCTGGGTGAAAATGCCCAGTGCTAAGCTAACAAACTTGCTGGGGACTAAATATGAGTTGCCTCCACTCTTCTTTGATCAGATGGTGTCAGATAGGGAACGGGAATTTTGGAGGAAAGGTAAAGGACACCCAATAGGAAGACAGAAGTCTTCATCAAGGTATAATTTTGGGAACCAAATCGAACCGACGTTTCTATTCCTTGGATATGAAGACTATGATATGTGGGAAGTGGCACCTAGATTATGGGGAGTGGTGAAAATTGGGTATCTAGGTCCAGATCAAAATACTGGTGAGTTTTTATTTCTCTTTCTGGAATGTATAATGTTGGAGGTAATATATTGCTGACTTTTATAGTGATTCTTTTTCATCTTCCACAAATAACCAGATCAGCGAGTTTTCACAACATCATTTCTAATATCTATCATAGAGAATTTCGGCACTGGTTGGCTACGCATAGCAAGGAAAGAGTTTCATTCATGCTAGAAAGAATCCAGAAACTCGGCACCAACGATACGAAAATTGTTAAAGGATTCCCTCTAAACTTCTTAATACCAGTCTTAGAAACATTAGAGTTTTATTTCGTTCAACGCATTACAAACATGGAAGTCAGAAACCGCAGCTCTGATGAAAATTTCTCAAAAGAGACAGACAATGTTTTGCGCATGGCATGGGAAGCTGGTAGATCAGCAATCGAGGATTTCCAAATAATGCTCGATCGGGTTGACGACTATTCCGGCAGGTTGGCCTCAGAGACTGCTAATACGAAAACGAGCAAGCAACTGAAGTTCTTCAAGAAGAGATGCAGGAGGACTTTGAGTAGAGCTGTTTCGACATCTGTTCTCTGCTTTGTAATATTCGTCGTATGTTCCTTTATTTTCAGAGAATCGGATAAAGTTAGGTTTATAAGTTTAGCTCCAGTTGTACCCTTCGTCTTAGTAGTTCGCTTGACACTTGGAGAGATATCGTTTAGGGTTCGGAATGTTACGTGGGATTTTCTTTCTTCATGGCGATTAGCTAGGCTAGCGTTTACTAAGAACGATATGAAAAAAAGGCGATGATTTATTGTTCATTCGTCAGTTGTTACACATCATATAAAATAAGGCTTATTGTTGGTTTTTCTTTGATTTGCTAGCTAGCTTCAAGTGCTTATAATTCGCCTGCATATAGAGAAGTAGAAAGCGAAGCATAGGTACCCTCGGCCTCGCACTCCTTACGAGGGTAGGTTAACTAACTGAATGCTAAGTGCTCGGACCTCGTATATATTATAGACTAATTAAAAGGTTCTATCTAGTAGAATACCAAGTAAAGAGCAGGGCGATAACTTTATCTACTATACAGACACCTCTAAGACTCGCGCTAGTATATATTACGGCGAGCTAATAGCGAAAGGTATATAGGTAAGACAAAAGAGCTTATAATAGTATTACTAACGATATAGTAGATATTATAGTAGTGTTAAAGAGGGATGTAGTATTCTAGTAGTAGGATATCCTACTATTGCTTACTAAGCAGTCATATCCTCGTTTACTATGAATCCTACTATTAATAAGCGCTCGGCTACTAGAAATTTCTTCTATTCTAGACCCCCCTTATTAAACATTTTATTCTATTTATAAAAGGTCTAGAATTCTTTTATTCTAAACTTCTTATTCTATAGCAACTCTATAGAAGTGAGTTATATAACCCGGAAAAAAGCCCGCCCGTTCCAGTTAACTAAAAGGAAACCTGAATTCTACTAGGTTAGTATTATATTAGGAATATTACTAGAATTAAGGACTATAGTGTCTTATTAATCTCACGAATAACTATTACATTACTAAATAACTTCAGAACTGGGCACCGATATAATATTTATCGAAAATACCCGGCGATATATCGAGATATACAAGTATCGCCGATATATTATTCCACGATACAATAATCGTCGGATTAAAAGTAACGATATTCGAGTAATATCGATATTTGTATCTAAATTTAGTATATTTTAAGGTGTTCTTAAGAGGGTTTTCAGGGCAGAATTAGTAATATTTCAAGTAAAAATAGGATTATTATATTAACTAATTATATACTACCTAGGTAGCGGTTAACAACCCCATCTTCCTTATTAATTTCCACCTTGATCTCGTCGTTACTATCCGCTATTATACCCCAGCTTTTTAGGGACGATTCGCGACTTCCCTGAGGGTTTCTACGAGGGAGGCTAGGTGTGGAACTAAATGGTGGCATTTTTGGTTGAATTTAGAGTGTTTAGTAGTGATATTGGTAGTGTCGTTGTTAGTAATAGAGTTTTTAAAGCTAAATAGTCAGTGCGCTAGCGACAGCGGTAGGAAGACGCACTGACTATTAGGAACGAAGGGGTAGAATAAGGTATACTAATTAGTCCGGTTTCGGATTTACAGTTTTTCTATGTTACGTATGGCGATAATCGATAAACTATCGGTTATCGCCAAGAATACGATATATCGTCGTTAATATATCTACGATACGATAATCGTTGGAGACCCTCCCGATATCACATCGATAATATCGTGCCCAGGTCTGAATAACTTGTTTATATACTTATGTAGATTACTAAAGAGATACTGAGGTAACTATAGCGGATAAAATTATATAATACCAAAATAATCAATATTCAACTTAACTCCCCTTGAACCCTACTCTCTAATTGGTCAAAACAACCCCAGCAGAATTCTGAGAACGATGGAATTCCAGAGCCTTTTGAATAAGAGTATTCTATTCTATTTATAAGGTGATATATAATCGTTCTAGATGGAATAGAAATTCTATGATATGGAGTTCCATTTGACGAACGTTGATCATCAAAGGCTTACTCAAGTTCACATGCAGGTCTTGAGGGACGTAAAGTGGCATGGGCATAGAAGCCAAGTTTTTATGGCATTTCTCCTAAGTCATTACTTGTCAAAAACACACCACGCAAAGTATCTCTCTAACACAAAACATCAAACATCAACAGGGATATTTCCATCACTTGTAATAACAGGAAGGTAAACTCTGAAATTGACACACAACCCTCTTTGCATAAGCAAACGAAGAAAAGATCCAAAAGAATCACTTGAGCTTCCTGAAGCCAGCTTAATATACTCTAACGCCGAAGGCAGACAAGCACGTCGCCATTGTGGATCATGGTCTTTGATGTACTTTACAGTACTCCTCCCGTTCAGCTGGGCTGAGGAGAAAAGGGGCCAGGATTAGAAAAGTAACAAAACAGCGTTGATATCACTTCAAAAAGCTAGATTGGACAGGGTGAAATCGCGGTTTGCATCTATTCGTATTATCATTATTCATTTTCTGCTCAACGACTCCGTATCAGGCCACTAAATATGCCTTCCGTGCCAGGTCAATAAACCACCATCCCAAACTCCCCATTTTATACACCATCCAGCAATCCTTGAGACGCAAGCCCAGTAATTCCCAGCTATTCTTATGAACTTCGTATTATATCATGTGTCCCGAAAATTTGTCGATGCTTCCAGAGCTGAAACTCCATTTCTTGGGATGCAGCTCACATGTTCTCTCTTATCCATACAGTGGCTTCAGCAGCTCACGTAAGTCCGCCCACTATCACTGCTATCTTCTGATCGCCTCAACGGCCATTCCTCGTCCTCCTCTTTGATCACTTCACAGCTCATTCGGTCGGTGGAAGATCCATAGATAGAATAGAGCGACTCAAGCCATCGATCGAGTATCCCTTCGATATTTCGCACGTGACTATCAACCTCCTCGCCTACGATATCTGCATTTTGCACTTCTTTCCGAACATGCTGCCGGAGAGTTTCGTATGCTTCAATCATGAGCAGAATTTGCAACCCAGAAGCCTGATCTTGGTTCTCCGATGGGTGTTGCTTGAAGAGAGCTGTGGCAAGCTCGTTCGTCAAGAGACTCATGCAAATTCCGAGGCCAATCTCATCGTGGAGTTCGTTGATTATTTTGATCGGCTCTTTTTCACCGAGTGTAGGAGTCGATCGAGGTGGTTTATCGACTAGCTGTAATTTATCTACCTCTGGAAATGTGCTCTTCACAAGAGAGCTTGGCGGCTCTGGAGCTTCAGAGCCAACGAGAGTATTACAATCGGAAGGGCTTTGCGATCGGGACTGCTGCTCTTTCACCATGTCTCGCAAACTTTGTTGGCATTTGATTTTTCGAATAGACCTAGGCCGCGGCTTGACGACTTCTTCTTCTTCAACGCATGGTGTGAATGGTCGAGGAGGCAGAAGGTCGAGATATTCCTGTGCAAACCTCCTGGACGGATCAATCCGAGTCGGCTTTTTTGTTTCAAGCTGGCCGACAAACCGGATTGGTGTTTTGGCTCTGCGTGGTGTGTGAACTGCCATTTCCTTTGCAGGACAGTAGAATGTTGAGTTTTTTGACGGATGTGATAAATATGAACCTGCTGAGGATAGTGATCCTCTTGGTGATGATATGCTTGAAGAATTGGATCTACACGCCGAGTTTGATCGCGATGATGAATTTGACGAGTTTTGTGAGTACGGAGAAGACCGTCTTAGAATATCCGATGAGTATGATTGTGCCGGGTGACTCGAGGGCAGACCGTCTATAAGATATCCAATTTGTGGTGGTAACACGATCATGCCATGGTGGGGTGAGGCTGGTAAGAACATATCACTGCGAGGTAAAGACCGGAGGTCTTTTTTCCCTTCCTTTATCCCACGAGGCTTCTGCAACCTTTTCCGATTTTGCTGGTGATCAACGAATACAATGGGTGGTCCTTGATCAGATTTGCCCAGCAGACATTCTAGAAGCGACATGGTGTTTGACAACTACTTAGCCGGTCGTGTGCTGGTCGTTTTTTCTTTTGGTGGCTGGGAAGAGGTTGATAAGAATCTGTGAGGCAACCAAACACCTCAGCACTATTGCTGACAATAAGTTCTGCCTGGTATAAAATACATACGCATCGTGCGAATGGGCTGCATTTTACCCTTATCATCTGCCAGTCTCCCCAAGTTCGAATGTCAGCCATGGCGGTTAGAGGCCAAGTTCTAGATGGAAGCTCCGTAACTGGCTCTCAGTCTCTCAGATCCTAGGGAAAATCATCGTAAGATTATGCACTGTTGCCCTGCATATGCATATTTGCAACTCTACCGCTAACATCGATATAATTCGATGACGACAGTGAGGGCATTATTGGGATATTAGGGTTCCAGGTGATTTCCGGGCTCTGGTTTGATGGGTGGGTGTGGTGGTGGGGGGGCTGAAATTTCCACCGAGTTGGCTGCGTTCCAGGTTCGCTGAAAGCTGGGCGTGATGACGATGATCTGCCCGCTCTGACTTGGCATGTCAGCACAACACCAAGAATCCCCAACCTTTTTTACCTATAAGCCCTGAAAATGTACGCAGAGCCAATATCTGAAAAGAAAAGACGGGAGGGAATGAGCCTGCAGCTGCAGAAAATTGGTGCGAGACCATTTGTTTTTATCTGTAGTCGTTGCCCTCTCCCAGCCTTTCGCCAACCACCCTTTTTTTCAGGGTTCATCGCTTAATTTCAACAACGAGTCATTTTCATTACATTCTTGCGATACAAGTCGAGCAGGAGAAGAGCTTCTGTACAAAATCTAATTATCAACACCCTGAGGTGTTTAAAGTGGAGCACGTGGGACAAAAGCCCGTTTTGTAAGCATTTTATACTTCCGAATCCGCTTCAAACGCCTAAGCGAGTTTTTTGACTTTATGTTAGACTGACGGCCTCCATTAGATATAGGTCCTTTACTTTGATGCTGTAGGTGGTCTAGGAAGCTGCTTTCCAGGTATCATTTCTTCTTTTTTTATTCTATTACTTCTTGTAAAACCCGCGCACTGTAGGCATGAGACTTTGTTTAGTAACGTGGGATAGTAACGTCGGGCCACGTACATATGTCAGGTGCTAACACCATCTTAAACCTTAAGCGGACCTGCCGAGTGGACTCAGAGGGGCAGACAGTGGTTAACAAGAAAGGAGGTCAAATAACGTAATACCCTCGCGACCAATGTCTTTCCTAGTATTATAGAAACAGATATTACTATGTAGCCAGAAGTTATATAATAACATTGTTCCTTATTCGCCACAGAGGTCGTTTCTGTGTATTGTTTTGGCTTTTCACTTTGCTTCCATAGCATACAGACTAGTTCGAAATACCTGGAACAGAATAGCATGTCATTCCTTAATAATCTAGACGATCTAGAATTACGGGGTAGTCCGATCCACGTCGAAGCTAGCTCTAGTGCCATTCTAATGTCATTCGACATAGGGTTGGTCATATTATATTTATATAATCTATAATAATTGAGTCATTATCGGCATATAAGTAACAGAGTCTCTAAATTATGTTTCCCCACTTTTAGTAGCAAAAAAGGCCCAAGAGTACCCCTAAAAATGAGGTATTTCGACAACTAAGAAACAGAAATCTAGAACCTTTCTCGCAACTTACAAGTCCACCTGCCTTAGCGAGTCAGTAATATAATATGAATTGTATTGCCATATAATGTTACATATTTAGTCAAAATTGCTTTCACTTCTATGAATACCTTAGCGGCAACTTACTCGAATCCTCTTCAGATATATACAACCCCTTAGGCATGGTCTTAGACACCTAGGAGTCAGGGTAGCCAGCCATGAAAATGTTGGATTCACACTTACGTGTGTATAAGACGTCGTGCAGTCCTACTTAAGCGTGTGAGCATTCATAGAGACTCTTCCTTGTCGTGAAAGAAAACTATCACTGGTCGGCCCCCAGATGACTGCCTAACTAGCAAGTCTCTAGAACCATGTCCCTTGAAAATATGGAAATAAACATCTAACTCCTTTACCCCCTCGGAGAAAAGTTTAGAGAGCGTTTCGTGTACTTACTTGTTTATAGAATGAACCTGGAAATGATGTTCGTGGTCGAATGCGAAAAGCGAGTACCTCTCCCTTCTCCTCTCCGCATCGCTCCTTCCCTTCAAATTTCTTGACCATATCGCTTGCGGGAGTTTTGCGGCCCATCCAGGGGCTACCACTTTTTATCATGTACACAATTAAGAACCCCCATTGCCAACAAACAGACTCGGTGGTGCACTGGTATCAGCGTCGAACTCATTTGCTAACTAGAAATCTAGTCCAAACTTTCGTAGAAAGCGGCCTCGAAAGAGGAGCTATATAAGTCGCGGTTCATTTGAATCCCCTTAGTTTGAGTTGCGATCCATTTGGACACTCCCCGATGCATTCATCTCTCTACACCAGGTGTAGAGACTCCACTGACCTAACTAGAAGGTCTATACAGGTTCAGAAACCTTGTACATGTCTAGAATTACCCGCTAAGTGCCAGAGCACCCACGATCAGAGTAAGCTCACTTCTCCTTGTTCCCGCCCACCGAGCAGATTCTTTTTTGGGAGGGGGCTTTTCCACGATGTTAGGAACTTGTGGTTAAGGGTTTAAGTCAAATTTCTTTTATCTCGTGGCGCGTCGCGTCGCTGTTTGAAGAGTAGTCTTCGTCGAGGAAGTTGCGACGCGAGCAAGGCCACCTAAGGACAACAGAAAAATTAGAGACCTCGTAGCCAGCGTATTTTCATTATAAATCGTATCGGGAGTCTAACTCACGTTCATAACACCCTCAAAGGCAACGATCAAAAGCAGAAATCTAGGTCTATAAGAAAGTAGCGATGCTACTCCTCTAAAAGTAAAAGTGAGCCCAAGAAGCGAGATATGAAAAAAGAAATTAAGTACAGGAATTATTTACGTAAAGTAGAATAGCGACCTTTCTGCAAGAGAAATCACCGCCTTACTCTACCCTATCTCATATTATATATAATCCCATTCACACCCTATTCCATATTTCCAGCGTTATAACCATTATCCGATATCATCGGTAGCCCATACCCGTAAAATCCCGCGACAGAATTACTGGCATGATCATAGCCAAACGAGAAGTCCGTATGATCAAAAGCAGCATTAAGTTCAGCTTCAGGAATCTTCAAGGATCCCATACGAGAAGGAGTACTCGCAGATGTATATGAGCCGGAAAGGCCCATTTGAGGGGCCGTGAAATGGTAGATAGCATTTTTCAGCAGTTTTTTGGCGCCCTTGAGACGGGTGCTGATGAAGCAGAAGTCTTTGCTGAATGCGTGAAGCTCGGTGGCCAATCGAGCGAGCTCAGAAGCGTTCTCCCTGATGCAATTACGCACCATTTCGGTGCCGTTTTGACCTTGGATGTATATTGTGTTCATCGCTTGCCCGCATGCGTTGAGTGAGAGAGCGAGAAGATCGTGTTTGTTTGGCAGTTGTTGTGACATCAATGCGCTACTAGTGTTGGCTCCTTCATAGTCGGTATTATGGAAAGTCGAAAAGACTTCTAATAATGATTTTGCTGACGCGCAGAAATCAAGGATTGGTTGACAAAGACTGCCCATAGCAATAAGATGTATAGAGTTCGTGGTACTTTTATACACGTCCGAATTCATTTTGTAGACGAGACTGTGTATGAGCAGTGTATGCGATGCGCAGAGAGCCAGCCCGTGATGGTAACTGTACTGTAGGTCGTTTTTGAGACTTGGAAAGGAGCCAAGGAGCTCAGCATGAATCTTTAGACAGGTATTGGGCATATTCATGAAACCTTGATTGGGCAGGGAATTGGAAGATTGATAAATCCTGGGTCGATCCGTCTGCTCTTCAGGTGTATATGTAGCGAGGACGCGGCCGGTAATACATGTCACGTGACTAAGTAAACACATTTCTCGATACATTCGTTCTTGTGTTTGAAGTGTTGCAAGGTTGTGAGAAGCTCGGTCTAACTTGAAAGTCTGTAAGCTACTTTCGTCTGTCGAGATGGAAGGTGGAGGACCGGGTGGTGGACTTTCGTATCCGGTAATGTTCAATTGAAGCATTGCCCAAAGCTTGATGGAGAAGACAAGCCAGGATGCATTACGATACGATTCTTGTTCGATTTTGCCAACATCGATGCCATTAATGGTATTGACACCTGTCTGTGGTGTTGGTAGTGAGCAAAGTGCCTCCTCAGCCCAAAACAGATAGCAAAGTGCACGTCTTGCGTTCCCAAAGCATAGACAGCGCCATCCAAGCAGTATGACGGCCTGAATTGTCGACAGACTAAATTTGTCTTCGGCTATTTCTTGCAACTCCAATGTGATCCAATTGAACAGTGTTCCTCTCTCGTCATAATCGGGCTCGTTTCGTTGGCCATACTGCACATCAGCAAGCATTGCGGCAACCAGGATTTCATACTGAGTTCCGTTCCTGATATCCCTCAGCAGAAGTGTCTTGGAAACCAAGAATGAAAATGGATGTTGAGAGAACCAGATTTCGAGAAGTTGCGTTGTTAAATAACCATTAAACTTCTCTAAGGGGTTATCATGGGGTCTTGTTGGCTGAACATCACTGGTGGTAAAGCCATCCTTGAACATAGTCGTAGATGTGTCTGTCAGAAACGTTCTAGCAAAATACCGGCTGCGGGATAGGTCAAGTCCATGGTAGTCAAAGTGGTGGAATCGAGAAGAAACGATTTCTATAAGATCTGGAGCAAAGGTGGAGAAAACGGTATCGTATGAAAGAGGCTTCGGGAGAGGATTTTGTGCGGAGATATGGGGCATATTGCTAGTTGAGATTCGTTCTGACAAACGATCCAGAAGTTGGTCGGCGTGATTCGATCTCCCTTCTGAGGCATAACCCATTAAGCGGTTGAACATATCCTCCAATCTAACAGCCACGGATGGGGTCAAAATGTCTGTCTTAGAATCATGAAACTGCCCTAACATTTGTCCTTCTGAGTTTCGTCTCGAATTGAAGGTATCTAGAGATGGTGTTGGAGTTCTTGAGTTGAGACGAAAGTTCTCCTGACTAGGAGGTCTAGTTGGACCTCGAGGGCGACCCTTTTGCCCACAAGCCCCATAGGAACATTCGATATTTCTTTCTCGACAGGCGTTACAGATGCTCTGACCAGAACAACGGATTTTCCTCGAGCGACAAAATTGACAGCTTTTCCGTAAGGGCAGACCTGACTTTCCCTTTTTGACCTCTTCGTTGAATATAGCAATAGGCGTAGAGCCAACTGGGTACTTGGTAGACATTTGGAAGCGTGAAAGAATTTAGAGAATTATCGAGATGCAAGTAACGATACTGCCAAGGGATTTTATCTCAACGAACGATTGAAATTATACACAAGGGAAAAGTCGCTTAATAGGAACTGACGCATCTTTAACTTCCACATGGCTTACAGGCATTATGACATGCTTTTGGTGCTTATGGCTTCCTTCTGGATTAGATTTTCCTGGCCCCCAGATCTCGCGTTGGCACACGATCGGTAGCTTATGTGAGTGGCCCAATCTCTTACCAAAGATCCATTTTCTGAATGCCATATTGATGGATGCATCTTCATGTTCTGGGCTCTTCGCAGGTCAGCTTGTATGACGAGCCAATGTATATGAGATGAGAAACGGATCCTAGTAGATTGGATGACTCAGAACCGATGCAAGAGTAATACTATAGGATTCAGAATCAGGAAGCAAACGTTGTACCACCTAGTACGAATCGCAAGCATACAGAGAATTGGGAAAGTATTTTTGTCTGCCACCTGAAGGGCTTTGTGTTTCATTTGGGTCCAAATTCTGTCGGTCGCACACAAACTTGGGAGTGAAACTGAGCACCAATCATAGTTCGTGCCAAAATAAGGTTGTGGCAATTGCTGCTCAGATTGTTCTAAGGATGAAAAAACGAGAACTAGTCCTCGGAAAAACAAATATTCCGCCAATGGTAGGTAAATCCGTTCCTTCAGCCCCATTTTGCCCCTCCTGCAACCGAGTAAGCAATAGACTCATCCATGTTCCAATTTGATGACCGCCTTTCTGCAACGCTGGTCAGCATCAAGTACGTTTTTAGGTTTAATATCCAGTTTTGTACCACACGCTCATTTCTTCGGGTTTGTGCCTTGCCACGCAACAGCATCCCACAAATAGAGAACAGAAAAATGCCTATACCGTATCATGTAAGCTTTCTCGCACGCCATATGTACTTTCTTAACATTTTTACATAGAACGTTTACCCCAGAGTATAGCCTAAATCGCAAAGCAACCCTGGTCATCCTGATATGCTTGTATTGAAAACCCTGGAACCCAAATGCATGTACTCGGGACACCCGTTCATCTGGTCGCGGCTGTTATGGCTGGCGTAAGGAGGACCGCATCAGCCATACTCCTGCGGTATCTTATTCCCAGTTTCATTCAAAATATAGAAGAGGCCCACAGAGATGAAATCAGTGGAACACTAGATTATTCGCAGCAGGAGTGGAGGAAAAGGGGGCGATTTCCGGAAAAGGCTCTATACACTAAGGCAAGAAAGCACAGTGCAAATATACCGTCGATCACTACCGAGATAATCCAAGCCATTACTTCTGCCACGTGGTAGAAACGTGCCTTCCCCCTTGAGTTGTCAAGGGGTCGTAGGAATAAATTGGGGCGGTGAGATAACTCTCATCTAGCATCTTAAGATAAGCATATCTAAGTAGATCTCATAGCGTACTTGAGCTATTATTGGATCTTGGAAATAAACTTTCAACCCGAGAAGAATTTATGGCACAGAAGCTCTCTGTGATCAAGCACAAACTTCTTATGCTAATTTTTGCTAAATAGAATAAGTAGTTAAACAGGTTGATCTGTACCTTAGAATCATTTAATCTAATCTCTTCTTCTCTTACTACATTTTCTGGTCCTCGCTTTCAAATGATTCTACTCTTGTATTCGAAAGGCTGAGCCGATGAAAATGCGTACTATCTCCAGGAATTTGGGAAGCTTTTCAACCTCCTTTCAGAGCGCTATATCTGGGATCAGAATGTTTTTTCTTTCTTTTTCGGAATGAATTTTGCGGAATTCTTTTCTTCAAAACTAGGTAACTTCGTCGCCTCACCCCCTTCCTCCGGTACGGCATCCCGAATCTACTACTAAACCAGATGACTTAATCGTAAATCGCAAAAGTCATATATACTACTACCGTGCTAGAGTGCCTATACCCCCACACCCCACGTACTTAAGATAAGGGCCTGATTATGTAAACTCGCCACCTACTATCGCACCCTTACTATCGTATACTTACTGACTGTTGTATCCTTACTACCCTCGCTGTCGCCTACCCTCGCTGTCGGATAGGGTTGTGCCCTAGTATTTTATATAAGAGAGAGAGAGAGAGAGAGCGACAGAAGCGGGGAAATATTTTAGTTATATGTCGCTTATTCCTAGCCCCGGATACTACCTTCCTAAAACGGCTAGGCTAGCACGTGTTACGCTAACAATTGTTTACTACCTACCTTTCCTCGCTCTCTCCCTCCTACTTTCTCTTCTCTTTCTTTTCGACAACCCTTTACGACAACCCTTTACGACAACCCTTTACGACAACCCTTTACGACAACCCTTTACGACAACCCTTTACAACAACCTTTTACAACTAATAAAGCTATAGGGATAGTAATAACAAGAAGGGATAGGGGGTATTTGTTTACCGGGGGGTACAAGATGTAGGCGAAGGGTTATAACAAAACCTACAAAAGGGCTAGGAGGGAGGGGGG